>JACXGM010036590.1:0-11342 GCA_016801145.1 Umbra pygmaea
TTCAGGATCCTAACACTGAAAGTGTAAAACCACATGCTTCAGGATCCTAACTCTGAACGTGTAAAACTACATGCAACAGAATTCTAACTCTGGAAGTTTAAAACCACGTGCCACAGGTTCCTAACTCTAGAAGTGTAGAACCATTGTCCTACAGCATTCTAACTCTAGCAAAAATCAGTGGTCTCTGTGTGTTCCTTGAGCTATGGTTTGAGCCAAGGCCAGCTCTATATTTAATGCTTACTCTTTCTCCTTACATCAAATCAGCTCTCCCTCTTAGTAAACGGCACATACATTACCCTTACATGCAAATGCTATGTTCCATCTCGAGCTGTCAGACTTGGAACATACAGATGGAAGTAGTCATGAATCCCCTTTAGTGGACCGATCCAGACACTGAGCTCAGTCATGAATCCCCGTTATAGGACGACCCAGGCAGCCTGCTCCATCATGCCAGCCACAGGAGGTGAAGACCACAGTGGAAAACACTCTGCAATGCACAGGGCTCCTGTTATCAGTTACCAACTGCTGAAGCCTGGAATTCTAGCCTAAGGTAATGGGAATATTGTACTTTCAATCTTCTGCCTCAATGTTCTCTGCTGCTCAAATATTTTTTGTTACACTTGTTTTATTTCTTCTAGATCTAAGACACTTGGGCTGTTACCACATCCTGACTAAATTTTTTGTACTGTAGTCTAAACAATTGTGATCTGTGCTGTACCTCCTCTTTGTTTGTGTTTGTGGTGTGTTCATCTGTAACGTGTGTGCCCCTGTGCAGGTGTGCGTCAATAAGAACAGTCCAGTAGTGCATCTTTAGAACCCCATGTTCCTCAGTCAAACTATTCAAATGTGCCCCCCTCCATCCCATGCTGGCCCCCGCTCCCCCTAAGCCCCTCCCACAGAAAGCCCACAATGCTGTTCAAACAATAGTCTCTGGACAAAGAGCACAAGTGGGGCTTTCTTTGAAAGCAAAAAGGCACCGTTTGGAAGACGTCCAAACCTCTCTCCCCAAAAACCCTCTCTCCCCTTCGCCCCTCGCCCTTCCTCTTTCATATTCCCCACTAGTTACAATGATGGCGACGTGGGAGCCAAATACATGACGCCAAGCTCCAGCCTAACCCCCAATCCAAAAGCACCCAAACCAGCCAAACCCCCTCCTAACAGGACAAAGGCCTCCGGGGCACTAGCCTATGAGGGGGCTGTAGCGGATGCCACAGTGGCTTACAGACCATGGAGGCCTCAGGAGGACCACTCTATCCTCTTCCTTTCCCTCTGGCCTCTCCCTCCAATATCAACCTTGTTCTCTGTCGTTTTACCCACGAATCCTCTCAACCACTCTCCCCAGCTCCTCTAACTCTATCTAGCTATCTTTCTTGGGTGAGGAGGGGAGAATGGGAGATGGAAGGAGCAAAGAGGGAAGAGAATGAGGAGGGGGGTCAGAGAGGGTGAACTTAAGTCAACACAGTGTTTTTTTTCCCAAAGATGCATATCGCCTCTCTGCAAATAAGATGTATTTTTAGTAGTACATGGAGAGCTGCCTGAGAGGAAAGCCTTTGGCTGAGTTCTGGTCTGTGGCCACGGCCCCTTGGCTCCATGGATAGTCTTCATGGTTAGTGAAATTGTTATTCTTTAGATGCGTGTTGGCTGGGAAACAGCAGAGTTCTCAGGCTTCCACACAGCAGTCTTTCCCTCCCAAGATGGCTGCTATGCAGCCCAAACCATTGAAGGAAACCCATAGATCTTGCCATCAGCCAATATCCCAAGCCCCTCTCCCAGAGTGGCCATACAGGGCTATCATCAGTGATACAGGCGTGTTCTGAGCTTCTATGTTTCCATCGGCTGGGTACAAAGAGTACAATGTATTAATGACTGCCTATTTAACCGTATTGCAGTTTCATTCATTTCACAAGGTCTTACCATAACATGAGAGGAGCCATGAAACGAGGCAATACTAGCCTTGGCATCACAACAGGTACAGTAGCAGCCTGGAACCCATGCACTTCCGTGACGGGGAGACAGACAGGGATAGGCAGGTGCTACAGGTCAAGCAGACAGACTGGCACAAGAGGGTAAGACAGGTCTGCTGGCTGGCACACAGATAAAGTGCTAGGATATTTATCACCCTGGCATGAAGCAATACAAAGCATAGGTTTAGTCAACAATGGGGCAGCACTTGAACCATTGTGTGTTCTGTCAACTTACCCAACCCAGACAAATAGGGCTGGAGATATCAAGTGTGTGTTACTGTATGCAAGATTGCGTAAATAATACTGTCAAAATACCAGTTAAACCTGTATTTTTGAGGGCTGATACAATATCTCTACTCTTAACACATCAATTAAACACATCAATGTCCCTGATTTTATACTAGTCAAAAAATACTATCATATGTTTTCATAGGCCTTGGGCTATATTGTGAAACATATTGGGGATTGACAATAAAATATATATATATATATTTAAGCTGCATTCACAATAAGACACATATGTATAAAATGTCACACTGAATGAATATCTCCACACGACATCTGTCTTATGTGTGTTCAGTTCTTACTGTATAATGGAGGACCAACAATTCTCACAAGGATATTAAAACAAGTTAAAATGGACCTTGTGAAGACATAGTTGGCTCATATGAGGAAAAATGTTACAGTTTAATGCATTTGGTTTATTGTAAAAATGGGGTTAGGTTTAGGATTATGATTTTCAGGTTAGGGTTGTCAGCTGTCTCCCAGGTGAGACAAGCCTGACATCATCTATTATTTTATCTATAGTTGCCAGGGTTTGTGATAGCTGCAAGTCTTTAACTGTTTTGCACTAAAGAAAAGTATATCCTTAACCATTATAGGTTAGAAATAAAATTTATTTGGATTATTATTATTATATATTATTATTATTATTATATTTGGATTTAGTATTGTGTCAGTAAGAAGGATATAGTTTAGGTGTTGCCATACAATAAGCACAAGCCTATTCATCAATAGAAACATGTGCACAGTATGTTGTTGGGTATGGAGTGTAATCAATCCCAAAAAAATGAAGTATTGTGTGTGTATATATATATACATATATATATATATAGTGTATATATACAGTATATATATACAAATACACTGTATATATAATTGGTTTGGGGGGAATACACGACAAGCACTGCAAAGCACAATTCTAACAATCTTTTGGGGAAAAGTTGATTTTGTAGAACAAATTTGACAAGGCACTTTCACTGTAATTTCAAATCATTGTAATACCTTTTAACTCTACAGAGATCGGTATTACATTGCTAAATGATGGTAAATCCATGTTAAATACTTTCAATACGCCAACTTAGTTGAAACTGCAATGTAAGGGAAAACGAAGGGTAAAGAATTCAAGAGTTAGGCTTTGCAGAAAGTAGGTTTGTAAATGGGAATGATGTTTGTACTATCCCCATAAAGACAGTAAAAGGTAAATGTGTTTCTCCCAGGCAGGGTGGTGGCAGGGATGCAGGCTGAGAAGCAGCCCTGTTAGACAGCATTGACGTCTCCACCTCAGCACTGGCACATTGGGGAGATATTGATTACCATTAACCATCCATGCAGATGGCCCATAAAGAGCAGGTGAGTTAGAGGGCTGGGAGGACGTGGGGCTGGAAAGAATAATGAGGAGACAGAGAATCCCTGGTTTAATACAGGCATTCAATATTTAACTACCAACAATATATAATACCCTAATGCAGATTACTTCATGTTATTTTATGCTGCTAAATTACACTGTTTTTCTCCCCCGATAAATCTTACATTACCTTTTCTTGTGTGAGATATATTCCGAGGCGAGATACATTTCCATTATTTTACGTTATATGATTATGCAACATTATTTGAAGTCATAAATGTGATTTTTTACTAAGAAATAGGACACAGCATGAAGAAAAAGCAAGCAAACGTCAAATCACCATTAACGTCATATTTATTGTTATTTAGTTACTCAATAAAACATATACAGATATATACAATATGCAGGAAAACAGACGACTGCACTTTACATATTATTAAAAAAAAAGGAAAAAAAGAAACTCAGTTCATAAGTTGCCGTCACAGTCCTCCATCTATTGTTTCAGAAATTCAAATTCAACAGAAGCTTTATTTAAAGATTACAAGATTGCCTAACACACAGCAAATGTTCTCTTATTTTACATGTGCAATACCAATACTCTTTTTTTCAGTTCCCTTATTATACGTTTTCTTGACCTCCCCCACAGCTCCTACTGGCTGTATTGTACACCTGTGTTGGAGCCCAAACTAAATGGAAGTGAAAGAGAAGAATTTGTATTCAGAAATCCCTTTTTGCTGATTCATTTTCCCACCCCAAGAAACAAAACAACGTATCCTTCCACCTCGCCCCCTCCCTCAATTCCAAACTTTTCAGGGTTCACGCCAGCTCTCGTGGGCTAGTAGGGTGGTCTGTGTGGCAGCCTGTGAGGTACGGTGGCTCAAAGGTCCAAAAACCCTTAATGTTCCTCAGTTTCTACTTGACAATGGGATGCCCAGGCCTGGGGGGTGGATGGAGGAGAGACGTCCTGGTGACCCCCCTCCCCACTCCCCCTGGCCGATACCCCTGGTTCACACACACCTCCTCCATAGACTGGCTGACAAAGACCGCCAGTGTCCCTCAAAGGGTCACTTTGTTTCAGGGTGTCTTGGGCCTGGCTCAGTGCTGTACTGGAGCAGGCGTGGTGGTTAGGACCAAGGGAACACCTCCAGCCCAAAGACACAGCCACCATGTAAATGTATATGGGGCCGTAAGTATGGGCGTTCAATCACAAAGGTCCCTAATACTATCAGGCTCTTTATGTCTTTACAGTACAACCCCACTGAACCTCAACTGGCATACTAATACAGCCAAGAACATTTAGTACTTTTTTCTGTTTTGTTTTTTCCTTTCCTCCATTGATACTTCTCTTTTCTTCAAAAAACAACAAAAAAATCTAAAAAGACTGATTTGAGGTTTTTCAGATGTGAGCACCACTGAATAGTGCCCAAGCTGTTTAGTCCAGCGGTGCAATGCATGAGTGTGTGTGTGTGTGTGTCTGTTGATGTGTGTATCAGTGTGTATGGATGTCCTTCTCTCTCTGAACAGACGAGAGGTGAAACAGTCCCCTCCTTAACACCTTTATGTCGTCATCATCACATACATCATCATTATAATCACAATTGCCGTCGTCGTCCATTTCCTCTCCATCTCCCTCTCTTCCTCCTGCTGTTGTGCTCAGGTCAGGGCAGCCACAAACGTCCCGAAGCGGTTGGAGATGTCCGAGTGCAGGGAGCGCCAGGAGGAGACGGGCCCCCCGCGACCCTTACTCTCACCCAGTTCATCTGTGCAGTGGACGGAGAGGCACTGCAGGTGGCTGCTCCCATTTCCCACAATGCCAGGCCCCTGGACGCCCACCCCTGCTCCAGGCTTACTCTGACACAGCTCTGACTCTGTACGGAAGAGAACCACATGAAGTGGGTCAGTGAAATATTCAAACATTAAACACCAACATGAACATACACCATCAATATTTAGATTGCACTGCAATTACATCCTGCTGGTTAAAGAAATGTATTGTCCACCTGCGACTGTGGTCACCATACAAACACGCACACATTCAGTCCCGTTCATCCGTGCAAATGCCTTGTGCTCCTTAGTAACCTCTGCTCATAGAGGTCAGAGGGCTGTGAGGCGCGTGACACTGCTTGACCCAGTTTACTGGTATAATGACCCTGCTGTGCTATCGACCACACGTCACCATGGTGTCAAAGCTCATATTAAATGGACGGACCAAGCTTCCGGAAAATCCATACATAGGTTTATGGAAGGTCGTATAAAAACCAGCCTTGCGGTTCTAGAGGGACACGGGGAAGGCTGACTGGGGAGATGTATAACCCATCCTCTGAGTCAAATTGCTTGTGCTGTGTAAGAAAAAATTAGCGAGAGGAAGATTGACGAGGACAAAAAGTGCTAGGCTAAACTATACGCAAAAGCGAGGCGTCACGCATCAGCTGACACGGTATAGACCCACAGCGTGCCGGGAGGGTGGGAGATGACAGACGAGTAGATAGGTGTTAAAGAACGAGGAGCTGGAGCAGAGGTTGTCAGACTGGCTTCACTTAGCCCTATTCTGCCCTACGACGGCAAAAGACCTTAACATGCCAGAGTGTAGGACTGAGAAAAATTACTTTAAAGCGTTTAAATTGTAGGCAGAATATTGGAAATGTGTCAAAGACAATCCACTATTTTCTCAAAAACACAAGAAAATTCACTCAATATATTTGTCCACATGATGAAGAAGCTCTTTAATGTTCCAAAAATTACTTAAGTTAAGGCCTTTTGCCTTTGCAGGGCAGTATTGGTGTCTACAGGATGGTGTTGTGCGTTTGAGTGCCTGGAAGCATGCTCTGAGGGAAGTGTCCACATGGTGGAATACCTGGTCTAGAAATCAATCAGGTGATTCCCATCCATCCTTAGCTCACAACACACACCCGTTGTGTTCCTCAGCCCTGTAATTTTCACTACTGCCACAAAGAAGTGTGACGCCTGTGAGTAGGAGCGTAGCCGTGGAGACAGACTGTTTCTAATCAACCGAGTCATCAGAGATGGACTGTGACCCACTAGACACATGGCCTGCACATCAACACAATGCCTGTCCACTGTACATCAACACAACGCCTGTCCACTGTACCTCAACAAAACGCCTGTCCACTGTACCTCAACAAAACACCTGTCCACTGTACCTCAACAAAACACCTGTCCACTGTACCTCAACAAAACACCTGTCCACTGTACCTCAACAAAACACCTGTCCACTGTACCTCAACAAAACACCTGTCCACTGTACCTCAACAAAACACCTGTCCACTGTACCTCAACAAAACACCTGTCCACTGTACCTCAACAAAACGCCTGTCCACTGTACCTCAACACAACGCCTGTCCACTGTACATCAACACAACACCTGTCCACTGTACATAAACACAACACCTGTCCACTGTGCCTACTAACCCTGAACTGTCACCTGCTCCTTCAGCTCCCTAAACAAAAACGTTTTGGATCCTTTCACTCTCTCTGGACTTGCTTCTCTCTCCTGTAGCTTCCCTGGAGCTGGTCTAAACGGTGTTAACAGCAGGCAGCAGAGGTGCCAGGCCAGGCAGGCAGAGAGAGGCTGGGACGCAGGCAGGGTGGACAGATTAGAGTTAGACAGGACACCTTGCCTCGCTGTCTGTCTGGGCAATGACCACTGGAATGGAAAAGCCGCCAAACTCCTTCTCACAGAGCACCAAAGGACTGTAAAGGCAGAGGGCAGGGGGCCCTAGGGAAAAGGTATGGAGGTGTGGGGATTAGTGGCGATGGTGGCAAGGGCCAGCGCTTGCCAGAGGGCTCTGCCATACACCTCTGCATTGCTGACACCAACCTGTCCTCCACTCCCAGTACTGTGCCCTCCAGCACCCGCCCAGCAGCTCATGGTAGCTGGGCACAGCAGTGTCTGCACCGGCCTGGATAGGCAGCCAAGCGTTCCCCCGGCACTCTGCTGACACACAGCAATCTGACAACACAGCCACAAAACACACCGCCAACTACCGCCACCACTGCCACACACACACTTACACACACAGCCTGGTGTTCCTAAACAGACTCAGACTGACATGGCCCCCAGCATTGAACATGCAAGGACACTACTGTGAACACACAAAGTATGTATATAGATTTAACTGCTTACTAGCCATCCAACATATTTTGGACATAAAATAAAACATTACCATTGAAAAATAAAGAACGATGTGATTACTACTTTATTCTTGAAAGGTGGCAATCAAAACACTCTACAATGGATATTACAAGCGACAAAAAGTTATATATTTTTTCAGTTTTGTTTGAAAATGCACATCTCTCACAACAAGGCACTAATACCCTTGGAGCACAGAGATGGGATTTTGGTGGAAAATCTAAATGTTAAGCATTATCCATGGCACAATATCTGTTCACAAGTGGAAACGGCAGTGTGAAATTCGACATCACACAGGCCTAAATCCCAAATCACTGTGACATTTTACAAGCGGTGGAATTTTTTTTCAATAAAACCTATCTTGTAAAGGCTGTTAAATGACTCCTATTATATTGCCATGTAGCGCACTGTTCATATCCCCAGTAATATCTCAATGATAGGTAATTCATCTTGCAGAATGACTGTTTAGCATCCACACATGGGGGAATACCTCATAAAAAAGAAAACAATAATACCACAACTAAGCAGACGCACAGTTAAATATCCTTAACCATATAACAACATTCACAGTTATATAGCCCTAACATTATTACAATATTCACAGTTAAATATCCCTTACCACATTACAACATTCAGTAAACATGACCATTATCATGTACGGTAAATGCTCAGTTGCAGTACGTAATCCACTGGGCTCCTCTCGGTAAACCTGAGGTAATGCGGTTCGATTGTCAGGCTGACTCGTCCAGGTTTCTCGCAGACACAGACACTGCTACTGACTATTTACACAGGTCAGCATTGCTTTCCAGTAGCATGCCATAGAGAGTACAAACAAGCCACTGCACAGTGGATTGTTTTTGTTCCTCAGTCTGGTCACTGCATGTCATACTATCATTCACACCAGTCTGTCGTCATACCATGATTTAAACCAGCATGTCGTCATAGCAACATTTACACCAGCATGTCGTCATACCATGATTTAAACCAGCATGTCGTCATACCATGATTTACACCAGTCTGTCTTCATTACATGATTTACACCAGTATGTCGTCATTACATCATTCACACCAGTATGTCATCATACCATCGTTTGAACCAGTATGTTGTCATACCATAATTTAAACCAGTTCGTTAACAAAACCAGGAATTAATTCTTATTGACAAGGATTTTACAAAAAAACAACAGAACAATTAGGCTGGGTTGAATGCATGGAAATTAAGTAAAGATTTAGGTAATTTTGTAAGTACGGCATGTTATAAATTCATTTTTAAATTAAGTGCCCTTCCTCCCTCCCTGATGACATATTTAAAGTTTTAAATACATATATTACATGGAAATAAAGATTTTGGTAATTCGTAAGTACGGTATGTTATAAATTCATTTTAAATTATGTGCCCCTAATCCCTCCCTGATGACATTTTTAAAGTAAAAAAAATGAAGATTTGGGTTATTTTGTAAGTATGTTGTTTTTAAATGAAGTATTTTGATAGATAAATGTTTTTGCAGGTAGGCATAAAAGTAAAAGCAAGAATAAACTGTCTGTGTCTTAGCATTCACAGGCTTTTTTTTCCAGAGCCAGCGTTCCAGACATCAAATTGATTTCCCAGGACCCAGAATGCCATGCGGTAGCCCTCTGCCCTTTCTATCCCTAGCTATACTTCCATGACGACACTTCACCTTTAACCCTGTGCTCCCTGGGGCTCGACCCCCATCCTCGCTGAACACAAGCCAGTCCAATCAGCCATCTACCCTCTGACAAACCTCCCCCAGGCCTCTGCTACTATGACTGGGTGTGAATTCAGGTCAGATTCCTTTAGCATAACAACACTAAGGCCATGAGAGAAGTTTCTATGTTGGGAGGCACAATGCACAAATACAATAATAATACAACCGTATGAGGCGTGAAGGAATATAAATATGCAGAGAAACCACACTCCAACAGCACCTCACTACATCTCAGAGTTTGGTTTGTGTCTTTAACCGTGTTCATGAAGAGCAGGACCTATGGCTCCTGTGCCCCAGCTACTGCATGGAGCATACCCACTAGCGATATCATCTAACAGACCCCACGGTGCCCTGGGGGGTTACGGTGGGGGTGCAGGGCCTTCTTTGACCCCCACACTGCCACGGAGTGACCTCTTCGTCAGAGCAAGGAGGGAAATGAAGGGGAGGGGGCTCTGTTTCTCAAACAAGGGCACAGGGGTTATTTTGGTTTGAATACGCTGGTCTGCAACAAGAGGGAGAACGCTGCACACGCAAACAGGTCTAGGCCCGGTCGCTCCAGCTCAGTGAACTAGTATACCCTCTTCTTTAATCCTACACACACACACACACACACACACACACACATACACACACACACACTCGTACACGCATACACACACGTACACATCTCTCTCACCCCACAATAGGCTGTTAGGGAACTGGACACAAATGAAACCGTGGGAAGTGATAAAGTGCTTGTAGCGTAAATCAAGAGCATGTCCAGGAACTGCCTTTCATGGCATCACAGGAGGTGACATTGATCTACTTCTTGCTCAAAAGTTTGCTTCAGCCGTTACTTCGCTCTCCGTTTATGTATTTTCGATCACATGGAAACAACTCCTCAGATAAACCAGATCAGCACAAAAATGTAACATATCATCCATGTTTCAGAAGATTCCACGCAAAGAACGTTTGTCAACTTTGCTAAATATTTCCATAACCAACAAAATTATTCAAACAAAACAAAGTGCCTACAATAAAGGAGTTAATAATTACTATTACTGTCTTACTGTTCTGTTTAATTAATAATGGTAATATCAAGCATCATTGATGACAGTTTGATTGTTGAAAGATATTCAAACTATTGTTTCAAACACCTGAACTGACCAGAAAAAAGTCCACAGAATGGAACTAAGGACAAACCTAAATACTTATTTTCTGCCTCTTTATAGTGATGCAAATGACAGCCATTACCGTCATGTTCACCCTGCCTGCAAAACCTAAGATGTTTCCAGAAAGAAAGGAAACTTGGTTCCATCTCTCACTGACAGTCCATCAGTGTATTTGCCTCTCTCCCAGGAGAAACAGCTCTGGTGTCACAACTCATTTGTCAATTCTTCTATATAAATTAAAGACGCCTGATGACTACCTGTACGCCAGACAACATAACTGCTGCTGGCAGAACAATAATACACCCTATTTTCCCACACACACACCCACACTAGCTTTACCATGGCACACCTCTCCTGAAAGAGGGAGTGTGAACATGTACAGTATGTTTAATTAATTAAGAACCTTTGCTTACAGAAAGCCTCTCCGACCCTGTTCCTGGAGAGCAACCCTCCTATAGGGCATCCCCCCAACCCCAGTTATAACTAACCTGATTCATCGTATTAACATCATGATTACGGTTAGACTGGTATCAACAAATAAATGAATACTTTCTGAGTTTAACAGTAATATCAGTTGTTTCCAGCCTCTCTGCGCTAAGACACCTCATTCAATACTTCATTCATGAGAATTTTCACCACACATGCAAGCATACAGTACACACACACACACACACACACACACACACACACACACACACACACACACACACACACACACACACA
>JACXGM010036591.1:0-11342 GCA_016801145.1 Umbra pygmaea
CGCTCAAGCCTCGCGGCCACCAGAGGCCGCAGTTCCCGCTCAAGCCTCGCGGCCACCAGAGGCCGCAGTTCCCGCTCCCCTGTCTAGGCCACCAGAGGCCGCAGTTCCTGCTCCCCTGTCTAGGCCACCAGAGGCCGCAGTTCCCGCTCCCCTGTCTAGGCCACCAGAGGCCGCAGTTCCAGCTCCCCTGTCTAGGCCACCAGAGGCCCCAGTCCCGGCCACCAGAGGTCGCTACACCACCATCAGTTGAGCCTTGCCTTGTTCCCGAGCCAGAGCCTTCCCTTGTTCATCCTCCAGTCCCCTTGCCAATGCCTGACTCAGTCCCAGTGATTGCCCTAGTTCCCGTGCCGGTGCCTGGCATAGTTCCCGAGCTGGTGTATGCCTCTGAGCCATTGTCTGCACCAGTCCCTGTGCCCTTGCCTGTTCCCTTTCCTGAGCCTTTCCCGGTCGCAGAGCCAGCCCTAGTCCCAGAGCCAGCCCTAGTCCCAGAGCCAGCCCTAGTCCCAGAGCCAGCCCTAGTCCCAGAGCCAGCCCTAGTCCCAGAGCCTGCCCTTTATCCAGTGTTTGCCCCTGTCCCAGTGTCTGCCCCTGTCCCAGTGCCGGTGTCTGCCCCTGTCCCCGTGCCGGTGTCTGCCCCTGTCCCCATGCCAGTGTCTGTCCCTGTCCCCGTGCCGGTTCCTGCCCTAGTCCCCGCTCCGGTGCTTGTCCCCGGGCCTGCGCCTGCCCCGGTCTCTGTGTCCCTCTCTTTGTTTGTCTGTGTCTGTCTGTGCTGTGTTCTTCCAGGTTCCTGTGTCTGCTGTGGTTCTGGTGCCTGGTCCGCCTTTGCCTCGGCCCTCCAAGCCCCCTCTGGTCCGCTGCTACTGCCTCCGCCCTCCGGCCCGCCGTTGCTGCTTCGTCCCTCCGGTCCGCTGCTGCTGCCTCCGCCCTCCGGCCCGCCAATACTCCCTCCGCCTGCCTGTTTTGCTCGTTGGCTTCGCCCTGGAGTGCCTCTGCCGGCCTGGTTTCTGCCGCTGCGGTCTCCTGTCTGGGTCTTCTGCCGCCTGGTGTCCGGTGGCAGGTTCGCTGTTTGGCGCCTCAGGAGCTGCGCCTTGGGGGGAGGACTCTGTAACATTCCCCAGTTCCTCTTCACTGAGAACTATATCTTCCCCTTCCTAGACTGCTCAGAACTTTTTGGATTTACCTCTGTACCTTCGCCTATAGTCTTGGATTGTTATTCTGGCCTGACCCGTGCATTGTTTAGCCGGTACTGTGTTTTGGGGATTTACCTCTGTACCTTCGCCTATAGTCTTGGATTGTTATTCTGGCCTGACCTGTGCGGTGTTTACCCAGTCTTGTGTTTTTTGTATTATCCTCTGTACCTTCGCCTATATTCTTGGTTTGTTATTACTCACCCTTTCTAGAATAAACTGTGTTGTTCTTTTTACCACCTGGGAAGTAATTCGTTACAATGATAAAATTTAAGATATTATATTGATGTTGATTAATGCCAAAGTAGACACTTTTACTCTTTTACAAATTATATCAAATGACCAAAGACTTCTTGTATGACTACAATATTGTGTATGTTCCTATAGTTCAACAAATGTAGCTTTAAATACTTTTTTATTTCACATTGAAATGGGCATTAACTTAAAACATTTTTTTTTAAATTAATGTAGTTCACCTTTTACAATGCAGTGTAAATTCTAAACAAAACACAGCTATGAGTCAATGTAAAGGCAAACTTCACTGTCTGTATAATTAAGAGGTAGTTGAATCTCTAGTGCCACATTTTCTAATTATAGTAGAACTGGTTGACATTACTAACCATAATATAAGAATATAGCTTGACATCTACAGCTTAAAGCACCCGTGGAGCACTGTTCAGTCAAGTCCAAATTTGTGGGTAAAGAAATAATAGCTGCAATTACAATAAAAGTGAGCATAGTGTTTAGGTATTATATAGTCCAGGAGCAATTATTCATAATGAGTTCTTGTGTGTGTGAGTAATTTCATATGTTGCATGCTCACATTCTGGTGAAAAATAACTCTCTGAAGTGTATTTATGTTAACAGTTTCTTGGTTTACTTGGACAATATGAAAGAGACAAATGGCAACTTGGCTAATTGCAAAAATGTAAATTGGTCCCAGTAACAAGCATAAGTATGTGATGCTCTTGGAACAGCACAGTAATAGTAACCATAATAACGAAGAACTATGAACGCTAATGTTTTAAACTATTTACAATGTTGTACAATATTTACAATGTTTTACAACTATGTCCGACAGGGGGAAAGAGAGCGTCAACGACCATGGTTGTGGTAAGACCGGGGTGGTAAGGGAGGAAAAAACATTTAATAGAGGGTGTAGGGCAGTGGTCCTTCCATGGAGGGCCTAGTGTATGCAGGTTTTTGCGTTCACCTTGTACAAGCCTGATGGAGTAGCTCACTAATTGGTTGGTATCTCCCCTCACCTGGCAGTCTAGGTCCTAATTATGCTCTAATTGAAGGGAAAGACCAAAAACCAGCATACACTAGGCCCTCCATGGAAGGGTTTGAGGACTGCTGGTATAGGGAACAAGGAAGAGCAGAGCTGGTAAGATGAACAGTGTTATGGCTACAGATAAATAAATAAAATAAATAATACTATTTTTATGACACTCATCACATAACGCATGACTTAGGGGCTTTGGGGCAAAAAGAAAAATAAACATTAAAATTCAACTTCAAAAGGGAACAACAAGACATTAACATTTCACCCTTGTTGAAGTTGGGCTTTAATAGGTTCTGCCAAACTGTTTAAAAAATATATAACTTCTCTAATTGGTGAAATGAACTCCATCATGCAAAAAACCCCAGGAGTGTCAAACCTTAGTTGAGGGTGTTTAACAAAGCTTTTACTTAAACAATTAACATGTAGCCACAACACTGTTCACAAACCTGCGAGCCTTGTTGATCTTCCCCGGATTGGTAACACTCCTCCACCTGCATCTCTGGGTGATGCCAGAGAAGATGAACTTCATGCCTGGATACTGCAGGTAGTGGTGATGCAGGTCCTCCTTCATTCCTGCGACGAGGTTGACGTCATTCATTCCTGCGATGGACTGATGGCGCGGACAGTAGCAAGACCATTGTGGTTATTACAGTTAACCAAACTGTCTATGGCTCCTCCAAATTGGCCCAGATGTGGGCCGGATCTGGGCTGACACTTCTTGCTAGCTGGGGATGGTTGCAACAGAGGTGGTAAAAGCACTGAGTAAATGTACTGTTCAGAAGTACTCTGAGTTCACAAATTTTGGGAAGTCCCTACTTAAGCCCAACATGATGAGGTAAAGAGAGTTAATATCTTAACAGTTACCTATGAAAAATAGAAAGAGTAGAGAAAATACCAATCATGGCTTTGGTAAGATATGAACTCCCGAGTCCCTTTACCTGGTCATGTTGGTCTTAATTAGGGACCTCCCAAAATTTCCCATGTTTCATGTGGCAGAAAGGAACGTGAAGTTACTATTATCCATGTAACTTTATTGAACACTAGATGTCAGCATGATGCTCAATTTTTAAAAACAATCCAACCCTAAATAATGAATAAATCTATATTTATAAACAAACTCAGCCATATTGTTTTTACAACACCCAGTTGTAAAACTGTTCCACTATTGTGCTCACATTGCATGGCCTATAAGTTTAGGTTAATGAGTTTGTCACTCCGAAACATCGGCCACATTCAAACTAATTATTTTACAAAGATGTTGACCACTGTCACAGCCTTTAAAATACATAGGCTTAGAGTTTGTAGATTGTTATATTGACATGTAGGAGGACATGTCCCCCCAATGCTTGAGGCAGGTAATGTCCCCCCCAATAATAGAAACAACTTGCAAAAAATCAAACTCACTCCTAAGGTGATTACTGGAGCTCATACCTAAGGTGATTACTGGAGCTCATACCTAAGGTGATTACTGGAGCTCATACCTAAGGTGATTACTGGAGCTCATACCTAAGGTGATTACTGGAGCTCATACCTAAGGTGATTACTGGAGCTCATACCTAAGGTGGTTACTGGAGCTCATACCTAAGGTGATTACTGGAGCTCATACCTAAGGTGAGCTTGGTCAGTATGACATTAGTGGGGGTTGAGTGTTGAAGGACCTTTAGGACACATTACACACAATTCTTATGCTACAGATCAAAGTGACCAGAGTGGGTTTGACATTGTTTGACAGAGTGAGCATGGGTGTGGGTGTACACGCAAAAAAGAAAAAAAGGCAGGGTGGAGCTGATACAAAAATTGTCAGTATGCCATTGGTGTGTAAAAACCTGACTCACTGCTGATCCCTACCCCCCCCAAAAAAATTAAAATAATAATAAACCTTTATTTATATAGCACCTTTCATACAAGGAATGCAGCGCAAAGTGCTTTACATAAATAAAATTCAAATAAAATGGAAGAAATTTGCATCAATAAAAACATTTACAATAAAAGACAGAAAAATTATAAAAAAAACAATAAAACTTAATAAGCATAGAGCACATTTGCAGGCAATGAAATAGAAATGTGAAATGTCAAGGAACATATTAAAAGGAAGTCATAAAAAGCATTTGAGTGCTGGCTTAGTTAAATGCTACCCTGGAAATCCAGAGTTCTCGCGAGAGCACAATTTGTATTTGCTCAGCAAGTTACTCTGGCACCGAGTAATTCTGCTCATTAACTATGCCCTTGTAGCCGAGCTGCACCAATCACATCGCTGTATCTGATATAGGCGTGCCAGAGGCGTTTTAAACAGATGATGACAGCGCTGCGACCTCGAAGTCATTAATAAACATTGTAAGATCGCTGTGGATGAACACCAGTTGTTTAAAACGGCTTTGGCCGCTACAATGAACAAGTTAGACTTGGCTTTTTGTCTAAAAGAGGAACAGAAGACGGCGCTCGAATCGTTCCTTTTTAGGAAAAAAGGTTTAGCGGGTTTTGCTGGGTTTAGCGAAAAACCACTGGTGATAGGTCGTAGTGTTATCCAATTGCGTACAGTGAGATTTTCAAATGCATGCTTGGTGCCGCCCCTTGAGCTGGGTCATTTTCATTACTCGACATTTGGGAATTGAACTGGCAACCATCCAACTCTGACTACTTAACCACTGAGACACCCTGCTAGTAATTGTTTGGTCCCTGTTTTGCCTTCAGAACTGTCTTAATAGGCTGTTCTACAATGGTCAAACACAGGTGGATTAATCAGTTTGTCCAATAATGTAAGACAGGAAACAAAGGAGCTGCCTTAAGTTCACGAAGTAGTGGAGCTGTGCATATAGCCCATTCCTCATGGCATAGATTCAACAAGGTACTGGAAAAAAATCTCTGAGATTTTGGTCTGTATTGACATTATTCCATCACACAGTTGCTGCAGATTTGTCGGCTGCACATCCATGATGTGAATCTCCCTTTCCACCACATCCCAAATGTACTTGATTGGATTTAGATCTGGTGACTCTGGAGGTCATTTGAGTACAGAGAACTCATTGTCATGTTCAAGAAACCAGTTTGAGATGATGTAAGCTTTGTGACATGGCACATTACCTTGCTGGAAGTAGCCATTATAAGATAGGTGTAAGGTCCACTATGTCCTCGCAACCAGTCACTGCCACTTACCGAAATCCTGACTCCCACAAACCTAGCACACCCTACAGATCACAATCACCAGAATTCTGAACACCTGCACTCCCCTTCCGTCAGTATAAATACTCAACAGTCTGTTTGCCTCATTGCGATGTATTGTCATTCCCTGGTATTACTGAGACTTCTGAATTTAAACTTTGAACTATGATATCTGCCGATACTGTAAGTTCCAAGCCCTGCCTGTGTATCAAAGCTTTGCCTGCTTTGAGACCTCCCTTTGCTAGTGATTCTGTACCAAGAAGTCTTGTCTGTGTACCGACTCAGCCTGCCTGACCACCCTTGAAATACTGAGTCTAAGTGTATTCCTAAGCCTGGTCTATGCTCTCATCTTATTTATCTTGTACAATAACTGCATTTCTTCATTAAAAACCTACATTAATTAAATCCTGTGTGTGAGCTGTTACAATAGGTACACTGTGGTCATAAAGGGATGCTCAATTGGTACTAAGGGATCCAAAGTGTGCCAAGGAAATATCCCCTGCACCATTAAACCACCACCCTGAACTGTTGATACAAGGCATGATGGATCTATAATTTCCTGTTGTTTGTATTAAATTCTGACCCTACCATCTGAATGTTGCAGCAGAAATCACACCAGGCAACGTTAGTCTAATATTCTGTCACATTTTGGTGGGCCCGTGCAAATTGTAGTTTCCTGTTTTTAACTGAGAGGAGTGGCACATGGTGTGGCCTTCTGCTGCTGTAGCCCAACTTATACAAGGTACAGCTTGTTATGCCTTCAGTGATGCTCTTCTCCATACCTTGGTTGTAATGAGTGGTTACTTGAGTTATTGTTGCCTTTCTATCAGCTTGAACCAGTCTGGCCATTCTCCTCTGAACTCTGCCATCAACAAGGCATTTTCGCCCAGAGAACTGCGCTTGGATATTTTCTAAGTAACTTAAATCACCTTCCCCATTCTGATGCTTGGTTTGAACTTCAGCAGATTTTCTTAACCATGTCTACATGCCTAAATGAATTAACTTGCTGCACATGATTGGGTGATTAGATATTTGCATTAACAAGCAGTTGAACAGGTGTTCCTACAGTCGTATTCAAAGGTTTAGGCACCCCTGACAATTTCCATGATTTCCATTTATAAATATCTGGGTGTTTGCTTCAGCAATTTCATTTTGATCTGTCAATTAACTGAAGGACAGAGTAATATTTCAGTAGTGATATGAGGTTTATTGGATGAACAGAAAATGGGCAATATGCATCAAAATGAAATTAGACGGGTGCTTAAATGTGGGCACCCCAACAGAAATATCACTTCAATATTTAGTTGAGCCTTAGCAGAAATAATAGCCTCTAGACGCTTCCTATAGCCTGTAATGAGTGACTGGATTCTGGATGAAGGTATTTTGGACCATTCTGCCTTGCAAAACATCTCCAGTTCAGTTAGGTTTAATGGTTGCCGAGCATGGACAGCCCGCTTCAAACCACCCCATGGATTTTCAATGATATTCAGGTCTGGGGACTGGGATGGCCATTCCAGAACATTGCACTTGTTCCTCTGCATAAATGCCAGAGTAGATTTTGAACAGTGTTTTGGGTCAATGTCTTGTTGAAATATCCAGCCCCGGTGTTACTTCAACTTTGTGACTGATTCCTCTACATTATTCTACATGATTTAAGTATCTTCTGTAATTGAGAGGAATCCATGCAACCAGTGGTTAAATTGGCTTTTGTAGGGTGGGGGTGCCCTTATTTACGGTGAATGGTCATCATTTAAAATTGTGCCGTAGATGACTTAATGTGTTCTTACACCAAAGGGGCTCTTTCCAGTATTAATGTGTAAGGAAAAGTATAGAATTTTGTTCATTCTTTCAGAGGACAAGCAAGAGAAAAGATCAGTCCTGTTTTTCTGGACTCAGCCACACTATATCCTGGTGTATCGGACAAAGTACACAGTTGTCTGCTTGGTTAGGTACTGTCTATCAATGACATGCCTCAAAGTTATTAGTTCAATAGCTTTACATCATGTGGCTTAGAAACCTCAAAACACTATCAAATTGGTCAGAGAGCACAGCAGATAATAAGATACAATTCTATAGCTTTTTTGTAAAATCATTTAGAATTCTTATGAATTTTAAATTGTTCAGAGAGAACATCCATAGCATTTGGACTTTCACAAAAAGTTTTGGATTTTCTACGTCATTCAATAAAAAAGCTATAGAATTTTTTTATTTTAAAATGTTTATTTAAAAAGATGTAAACTTTTTGGCAAAATTGCAAAGGTTGTGCAACATGTGGTGTCCTCTGTGAACAGTTTGAAAGTGTTTTCAGGTTTCAAAATCATTCAACAAACACAATTAAATTTTTCAATAATCTGTCCTCACCCCAGTGGGGTAACTGGCCCTCCTAAGAAAAATCTTGAATTGCCAACACAAAAAAGCTAATTATTTATATTTTTTATATGGACCATAGCCAAGTTTAGTCAAATTAATAATGAAGGGAAATAAATGTCTAGAGTTTTCACTTAAATTTCAGAAGTCACTAGATTACAGATACAGTTGCCTCCAGCCCAATCATCTAAAATATTACTCCTTTTATGAAAATGTATTAAAGAAATTATCACTGGACCAGTTGATTATTTTTCTCAAGGCTTTTCTGATTGTGCATTAAAACTGCCTACTGAATCTCAAAACAACTTTATAATGATCAGTGGTCTAAAAGTCAACTCTTCACCACAGTTTTCCCTTGATGGCTGTGGGCGGGGTGTTGTACCCGAGAATGCAGCAATGAATGCATCATGTCGTCTGATAATTCCATGTAGCCTGGGTATCTCTGTGTAGTCTTGCTAATTATTCAGTCTCAAATGGCATGTATTTCCCAGGAGATGAAAAAGTAATTGAAGTGGAATAACAGTATTTGGTGCTGAAGGCAGAGGTGGCAGAAGTACACATCTCCATACTTAAGTAGAAGTAAAAGTAGTTACCTAAAAAAGTAGTTCCACTAGAATTCATGCATTCATCTGAAAATGGTGTACTCTTTTGTTAAAAAGACAACTCAGAAATAAATATTTTAAAAACTTTTCTGAGAACTAAATTGGAAATAATGTATTTTCTTCAATGGTTACATTTTTCAAATACTTGAATGTTGAAACTGCTCAGAGGAACGCTCTAGACCCCTAAACTGGTCAGAGGAACGCTCCAGACCCCTAAACTGCTCAGAGGAACGCTCTAGACCCCTAAACTGCTCGGAGGAATGCTCCAGACCCCTAAACAGCTCAGAGGAACGCTCTAGAACCCTTAATCTGTTCAGTGGAACGCTCTAGACCCCTAAACAGCTCAGAGGAACGCTCTAGACCCCTAAACTGCTCAGAAGAATGCTCCAGACCCCTAAACAGCTCAGAGGAATGCTCTAGAACCCTTAATCTGTTCAGTGGAATGCTCTAGACCCCTAAACTACTCAGAAGAATGATCTAGACCCCTAAACTGCTCAGTGGAACGCTCCAGACCCCTAAACTGCTCAGAAGAATGCTCCAGACCCCTGAACAGCTTAGAGGAACGCTCTAGAACCCTTAATCTGTTCAGTGGAATGCTCTAGACCCCTAAACAGCTCAGAGGAATGCTCTACAGACCCCTAAACAGCAAGAAATCATTGTGCTGGTAATATCTGCGATATGACAGTCACTAAAAACAAATCTCAGCTTAGTCCACTGTAAGTTTTAACACATTAGAATTTCGTTGCTGTAAAAAAATTATATAAACTTATTTTCTTTGAATTATTCAAATTCTGACCACACTGCATCTTTTGTGTTATTTTGACCAGTTGTCATTTTCAGCAAATAAATGCCCTCAAAGATATTGTTTTTATTTGGATTTTGGGATAAATGTTGTCAGAGGTTTATGGAATAAAAATAAATGTTTTTACCCAAGCACATACCTATCAATATTAAACTAAAGACACAGATAATTTCGCATTTACATGATTCAGCAATCACCTGGCGAGCGCCTGGTGGCCGGGTTTGCCACGGAGCCCGGCCAGGCACAGCCCGAAGAAGCAACGTGGCACCTCCCTCTCTATCCCATGGGCCCACCACCTGTGGGAGGAACCGCTGGGATCGGGTGCACTGCCAAATGTGTGGTAGTGAATGTCAGGGGCCTCAACGGACCAGACCTGGGCGGCAGAGGCTGGCTCTGGGGACGTGGGGACTCTGTGGGGGGAGGAGCCGGAACTGGTGCGGGAAGTAGAGCGCTACCAATTAGATCTGGTGGGGCTTACCTCTACGCACAGTCTCGGTTCTGGAACCATTCTCCTGGATAGGGGTTGGACTCTTTTCTTCTCCGGAGTTGCCCAGGGTGTGAGGCTCCGGGCGGGTGTGGGGATACTCACAAGCGGCTGAGCGCCGCTACGTTGGAGTTTACCCTGGTGGACGAGAGGGTTTGTGCATATGCACCAAACAGGAGTTCAGATTATTCGGCCTTCTTGGAGACCTTGAATGGAGTCCTGTATGGGGCTCCAGTTGGGGATTCCATAGTTCTGCTGGGGGACTTCAACGCACACATGGGCAATGATGGAGACACATGGAGAGGCGTGATTGGGAAGAACGGCCTCCCTGATCTGAACCCGAGTGGTTGTTCGTTGTTGGACTTCTGTGCTAGTCATGGATTGTCTATAACAAACACCATGTTCGAACATAGGGATGCTCATAAGTGTTCTTGGTACCAGAGCTCCCTAGGCCGAAGGTCAATGATCGATTTTATAATCGTTTAATCTAATCTGAGGCCGTATGTTTTGGACACTCGGGTGAAGAGAGGGGCGGAGCTGTCAACTGATCACCATCTGGTGGTGAGTTGGGTCAGGGGGTGGGGGAAGACTCTGGACAGACCTGGTAAACCCAAACGGGTAGTGCGGGTGAATTGGGAACGTCTGGAGGAGGCCCCTGTCCGACGGACTTTCAACTCACGGCTCCGGCGGAGCTTTTCGTGCATCCCTGTGGAGGTTGGGGGCATTGAACCCGAGTGGACAATGTTCAAAACCTCCATTGCTGAAGCTGCGGTGGGGAGCTGTGGTCTTGGGGTCTTGGGTGCCTCAAGGGGCGGTAACCCACGGACACCATGGTGGACACCGGTGGTCAGGGAAGTCGTCCGACTGAAGAAGGAGTCTTTCCGCGATATGTTGTCCTGGAGGACTCCAGAGGTTGTTGCAGGGTACCGAAGCCCAAAGAGCTGCAGCCTCTGCTGTGAAAGAGGCAAAGTAGCGGGTGTGGGAAAAGTTCGGAGAAGACATGGAGAAGGACTTTCGGTCGGCACCAAAGTGCTTCTGGAAAACCGTCCGCCACCTCAGAAGGGGGAAGCATGGTACCATCCAAGCTGTATACAGTAAGGGTGGGACTTTGTTGACCTCAACTGTGGAAGGAGCACTTTGAGGAACTCCTGAATCCAACTACTATGCCCTCTATATCAGAGGCAGAGTTAGAGGATGATGGGGGATTGTTGTCAATTTCCCTGGTGGAAGTCACTGAGGTAGTCAAACAACTTCACCGTGGCAAAGCCCCAGGGATTGATGAGATCCGTCCAGAAATGCTGAAAGCTCTGGGTGTGGAGGGGCTGTCTTGGCTGACACACCTCTTCAACATTGCATGGAAGTCTGGGACAGTGCCAAAGGAGTGGCAGACTGGGGTGGTGGTTCCCCTGTTCAAAAAGGGGGACCAGAGGGTGTGTGCCAATTACAGGGGTATCAC
>JACXGM010036592.1:0-11342 GCA_016801145.1 Umbra pygmaea
TTAATATACCAGTGTTAACATGAGGGTCATATTATAAATGTATTAATATACCAGTGTTAACATGAGGGACATATTATAAATGTATTATAAAATGAGTCCTGAGATTTCTACAATATAATTGACTGAAATTGGGTTCCAAGCCTATGACAATTCCCTGATATTCACATGTAGAACATTCTCTTATCACTGAAATATCAGTACGCCAAATCTGAGGAGCTGACCAAAATAAAAAACATGGCGGATAATTCCTCTTGCCACACATCTTAACACCAAGTTTGCCAATAAGATTATCCATCAAATAAAAACGATTTTTAACATTCACTCACCACAAAATCATTGTCGCCAATGTAGACATGCTAACCAGCCCACATTGCAAATATTAATATTTTACATTCTGTCATAAAGAACACATGTTAAACTTAATATTTTACATTCTGTCATAAAGAACACATGTTAAACTTAATATTTTACATTCTGTCATAAAGAACACATGTTAAACTTAATATTTTACATTCTGTCATAAAGAAAATAATTTTGCTAACCATATAACATGTGTTAAATTGACAGAATGTAAAATATTAACTTTAACATGTGTTCTTTATGACAGAATGTAAAATATTAAGTTTAACATGTGTTCTTTATGACAGAATGTAAAATATTAAGTTTAACATGTGTTCTTTATGACAGAATGTAAAATATTAAGTTTAACATGTGTTCTTTATGACAGAAGGTAAAATATTAGTGTGTTTCTGAGTGTGTGTGTATGTATTACTGCTGTACACACCCTATCCGACAAGTCTGGGTTGGCATGGATACTACACAGGTACTGGATCACATCCACGTTGCCATAGCGAGCTGCAACATGAAGGGCTGTCTCTCCACTCTGTAATAACGCACAGACACACACACACACACAGCACAGACACACACATCACAGACACACACACACACAGCACAGACACACACAACACAGACACACACACAAACACAACACAACACAACACAGACACACACACAACACAGACACACACACAACACAGACACACACAACACAGACACACACAACACACCCACACACACACAGAAACACACACACACAACATACAGACAAACATACAACACAGACACACACACAGACAGACACACAACACACACAGACACACACAACACAAACAGACACACAGACACACACACAACACACACAGACACACACACAACACACACAGACACAACACACACACAACACACACAACAAACACACAATGTGGTGAAGACAGTAAACACAACAGACAACAGTTAAAATGAGCTCAAATAAATATAACACACACATCCTACAGGCAGTAACTGTCAAACTGAGACAAAAAATGCATTGCAGATTTAAAATAATTACAAATAAACCTAACTATAGATCTTGTGTTGCATGAGTTTGTGTTTTGTTTGCGTGTAAGGAGGTCACCTTATCTTGGACATCCAGTGGGCAGTTGTGTTTATGGAGGAATCTGATGGCGTCTACATGTCCGTGTCTTCCTGCGTAGTATACAGCATTCGCTCCACACTGAGCCATTGAAAACACACATTACATCCTTTAATTAAAAGGAAAAGCAGAACTATATCATGGTAGCATGATACTTTGGAAGAACACTTTTGGAATACTTACATTTCCCTTTCTGTCTGGTTGGGTGTTATTAGGAAATACAATATTGTGTGTTTTCACTATATATACAAAGGTATCTGGGCACACCTATTGAAAAGTGGGCTATTTTCCAGTGTTTGGGCTAGGCCCCTTAGTTCCAGTGAAGAGTCATCTTAATACCACAGGATACAAACCTAATTGAGGCAGTTGGTTGTTTCGAACATTGTGGCCCATTATATAAAGACATGGTTGATGAGTTTGGAGGAAATCAAGTGGCCTCTACACAGCCCAGACCTCAACCCCACTGAACACCTTTGGGATTAATTGGAATGGCAATTGCAAGCCAGGTCTTCTCATACAACATCAGTGCCAGACCTCACAAATGGAATTTGGGTAGAATTGGCACAAATTCCCCCAAACATATTGTGGAAAGCCTTCCCAGAAGAGTTGGAGCTGTTATAGCCACAAGGGGTGTGTGTGTGGGGGGGTGGGGAGTTCCAACCAGCTCGTATTGTTCCGGTCAGGTGTCCACATAATTTTGGATATATACTGTTTAAAAATATTATTTGCAGCAAAACCCTGGGAGCAATTACTGTTAACTGTCTTCCTCATGGACAAATGAACAGATCTTCACCCTTGGTATAAGGAGGATTGAACCGGGGGCCTCATTGAACAGTCAGATGCTCTAACCACTAGACTACCTTATAGACACCAGTCACCAGTTATATTATGATAATCATATACAGAAGCCACAGATGTTTTGGGATTCTGTTCTGTGGCGCGATGAAAAAACCTGGAACTTTTTGGCACAATGGATCAGTGGTATGTCTGGAGGAAGAAGAATGAAGCATATGCTGAAAAGAACACCATGCCCACAGTCAAGCATGGTGGTGTCTCAGTGATGCTCTGGGGCGGCTTTGCATCGTCTGGCACAGGAAACCTGCATGATGTGGAAGGCAAGATGGATTCATTGAAGTATCAGGAAATTCTAGGAGAAAACATCATGCAGTCTGTGAGGAAGCTGAAGCTTGGGTGTCATTGGACATTCCAACAGGACAATGATCCCAATCATACCTCATAGTCCACCAAGTCTTGGTTGCAGAAGTAGTCCAGGAAGATTCTACAGTGGCCATCACAGTCCCCAGACTAGAACCCCATAGAAAAACTCTGGTGGGATTTGAAGAAGGCGTTTGCAACACGCAAACCCAAGAATATTACTGAACTGGAGGACATTGCTCATGAGGAATAGACTAAGATTCCTCAGGAACGCTGCCAGATGCTGGTGTCAAATGCATCTGTTTGCAGCACGTCATAGCAGCAAAAGGGTTTTCTACTAAGAACTAAAAAGGCTTACCATGAAGAGGTTAAATCATTTATAGAGTGGAGAAGTCATTATCCGATGCATTTGATCAAACCACGTGTTGTAGTCATTGTGTTGAGCTATTTCAATTGTTTTTGTTTGATTTGTTCATTGCAAACTGCTAAAAGTCTGTACATTTTGACAGTAAACATGATTTGCAATGTGGGTTGAATCATTTTGATTGCAGCTGTATGCATGTAACGGACTGTCTACCTTATCAATTAATATACTTTACACAATCACTCCTGTGTTGTATGTATGTGTGTGTTTGTGTGATACCTTATCTAGAGTCTGTATCTCAGCTCCTTTCTTCATCAGTACATCGATTATTTGAACGTTGCCACATCCAGCTGCGATCAGGAGGGGGGGTGTTCCATGCTACACACACATAGACACAAACACACACACACACACACACAAACACACACAAACAGATGCACAAAAGCACACAATCAGAGAGAACTTTGGTGGCCTAGTCAAAGTCCTGATCTAAATGTTGTGGAAGGACCTGAAGAGAGCAGTTCATGCGAGGAAACCCACCAACATCCCAGAGTTAAAACTGTTCTGTCCAGAAGAATGGGCTCAAATTGATCAACAGTTACCAGAAACCTTTAGTTGCAGTTATTGCTGCTTAAGGGGGTCACAACAGATAATCAAAGCGATGTTCACATTCTTTTGCCACTCACAGATATGAAATAATGGAACATTTTCATCAATGACAAAAATACCAAGTATAATAGTTTTGTCTCATGTGTATTTGGGTTCTCTTTATCTACTTTTAGGACTTCTGATGATGTTTTAGGTCATATTTATGCAGAAATATAGACATTTCTAAAGGGTTCATATAATTATTCTTGCCACAGCATCTACTAGAGCAGAGTTTACAATAAGAAGAGCAGCTTTATTGTGGAGCATGGGGTGGGCGTGGCCTAGCTATGGGGTGGGCATGGCCTAGCTATGGGGTGGGCGTGGCCTAGCTATGGGGTGGGCATGGCCTAGCTATGGGGTGGGCATGGCCTAGCTATGGGGTGGGCATGGCCTAGCTATGGGGTGGGCATGGCCTAGCTATGGGGTGGGCATGGCCTAGTGGGCTACTGCCTTTGCAGTACAAGCTACATCATGGTAGTCAGTCGTTTAATTATTAGGCAGCTTCTGTTTCTCGGGCGAAATGAGCCAAAAAATAGATTTAACTGACTCAGAAAAGTCAACAATTTTAAAGTCTTTCAGAGGGATGCAGCACTCTTGAAATTGCTAAGGTATTGGGCCATGATACAGAACCATCAAACGTTTTGTTACAAATAGTCAATGGGTTGCAAGAAACGTGTTGAGAGAAAAAGATTTGAGAAGACTACCAGGAACCCATTATCCTCCAGTGTTGTCATATTCCAAAACTGCAACCTACCTGGAGTGCACAGAAGTACAAGGTGTTCAGTGCTCAGATACATGGCCAATGTAAGGAAGGCTGAAACCCAAACCACCACTGAACAAGACACAAATTAAAACATCAAGACTGGGCCAAGAAATATCTGGAGACAGATTTTTCAAAGGTTTTATGGATTGATGAGATGAGAGTGACTCTTGATGAACCAAATGGATTGGATCAACTCAGATGCCAGCAAGGTGGAGGTGGGGTACTGGTACGGGCTGGTATTATTGAGGATGAGTTATTTGGAGCTTTTCGGGTTGAAGATGCACTCAAACTCAACTCCCAAACCTACTGCCAGTTTTTAGAAGACACTTTCTTCAAGCAGTGATGCAGGAAAAAGTCTGCGTCTTTCAAGAAGAACATGATTTTTATGCAGGACAATACTCCATCACATGCATCAAAGTACTCCATTGTGTGGCTAGCCAGTAAAGGCCTTAAAGATGAAAGAATAATGACATGGCCCTCTTCCTCACCTGACCTAAAACCTATTGAGAACATGTGGTCTCTTTTTAAACGGTCGATTTGATGAAGGAAAACAGTACACCGCTCTGAACAGTGTCTGGGGGACTGTGGTTGCTGCTGCACAAAAGGTTGATTGTCAACAGATCAAGAAACTGACAGACTGCACGAATGGAAGGCTTATGACTGTTATTGAAAAGAAAGGTGGCTATATTGGTCACTGATTTGTTTTGAAACGTCAGAAATTTTTATTTTTTAGATTTTTATTTGTTTGTTTATTATGCTCAATTTAACAGATGAAGATCAACAAGTGAGATGTGAAACTTTTCATTTCATTCACATGACAAATGCGGGTATTCACAAAACGTGTATTACAGATGTGCGGGATTTAATGAGAACTATTAGGCTATATAATGTTATTTTTCGTGTTCGGAAAACATTAAACAAGTTTTTAATGTTTTCCGAAAACACGGGTGGGAGTGTTCGTTGAGTCTGACTTCATGATTGGATTCTGATAGGCTGCGTTCTTGTTTGACCAGAAAAGGTTAAACACGCATGCACACATGTAACGGATGTCCAAGTACTCAATTGCAAACTTAGTTGATTAACAACTGATTCTAAGGATCAAGTATCTTACTTCGCCATAATATGGTTTCTTATTATATTTCATGTTGGTATCATGTTTGGTTTCATTGTTGAAGAAGGATCTGCTTTCAATTTTGATTGGAGCTAATTCAACTAATGCTTGGATTATTTTATTAGTAATCCCAGATGTTATCCAAACAGATTATTATAAAACAAATTAACAAATGGAAAATTAAATGCTGATTGAACAAATATTGTGGAATAGGTTACAACAGTAAAGTTTTACACCTCTCAAATGTGAAACTACCTACTGTTGCACATCTAAAAGTAGCCAACTAAAAGTAACAGGACATCCAACACATCGATTAGCGTATGATAGCAAGTGAGGGATATATTCTGCGGACTCCATTACCATGGTTACCTTAAAGCAATAGCTAAAACTTTTATTTCACATCCTGGGCCCTATCTTGCACCCGGCACAACGCAGCACAAAGCCCAAAAGCAACTGTCACATTGAATTGAATTGCAGAATTTGAGAGCAATTGAGGTGGCTATTTTTCTGGACGATAAGCTTGGTGCCATTGTAAAAATCCCTACAAAGGAAAAACGAATTAGTACTTTTTTACCTTACATTCCCTGGTTTCAACATGACACAGAGGAGAAATGTAGGCCAATTGCTTGTTTCACAGAAATATAGGCATGCATGTTAATAAAAAATAATGTCTGCTTCAGACAAGTAGTTTTTGCTAATGGACAAGTAAAAACTAAACTTTCTTGTCTGAAGGACCAGTGGCCAATAAAGTGAATGTCCTGGAGATACTGCACATGTAACGGATCAGTTAATAGTTTAAATGGTGAAGAACACAGCAGACGTTTAAATAGTGGAAAACACAAATGTAGTTTAAATGGTGAAGAACACAGCAGACGTTTAAATAGTGGAAAACACAAATGTAGTTTACATGGTGAAGAACACAGCAGATGTTTAAATAGTGAAAAACACAAATGTAGTGTAAATGGTGGAGAACACAGTAGACGTTTAAATAGTGGAAAACACAAATGTAGATTAAATAGTGAAGAACACAGCAGACGTTTAAATAGTGGAAAACACAAATGTATTTTAAATGGTGGAGAACACAGTAGACGTTTAAATAGGGTAAAACACAAATGTAGTTTAAATGGTGAAGAACACAGCAGACGTTTAAATAGTGGAAAACACAAATGTAGTTTAAATGGTGAAGAACACAGCAGACGTTTAAATAGTGGAAAACACAAATGTAGTTTAAATGGGGCAGACCTTGTTGGGTTGGTTGACATCGTAGCTGGTCAGTGAAGACAGAAGGTGTTGGAGGCCAGGTACATTGTCATCGTTTATAGCATGGATTATTGCCTTCATCACAAATGAGTCTTCCTCATCCTAATAATGTAGGAGATGGATAATTATAATATTATAACATAATATATATATATAAATAAAAAACATTAATATAATAATAGAAGCTTTCCATAAACCATAACATGAGAGTAGCATGTAATCAACATGAATAACAGAATTGAAGTTATTTAGTAAGCAAGAATATCAGGATATACAGTATGTAAATAAACCATTAACATTTAATACAACAGTACTAACCAAAAACACAATAATAACAATGTGTAAACCTTTAAAAGAATTATTAACAATTAATATATGTATGTAGTATGTAATAAAAATGTATTAACATAATAAATGTAAAATATATAATTCTCCTTCTGTACCAAATTGGCTCAAATTAAAATACTGCAGACTTACTGTAACTTACCACCTTCATTGGGTTTCATGATATTTTATGATATTGTTCATTGAGTATATAATATTTTGGTTGATATATTTTTAATTGAGTATTATATTATTAATTGGGTAGTATTATATTTTTAATTGAGTAGTATGATATTTTTAATTGAGTATTATGCTTTTAATTGAGTGGTATTATTGGTTGATCTTGGATGTTCCCAGGACTCATTCGGAGTTGGGGAAAACTGCTTTTGTGTACCACACATCTAATTCATGAAATGTCATGCAAAAACAGTTAAAATTAGATGTTTTGGTTTAAAAGGGGCATTTTAAAGCCATGTTAAATGAACTATTTGTTGTTGGTTGTAATTGTTAGGTTTAATTTTGTATATTTGTCTGCTGTACACAGGGCTCAGTGGTAAAGAGACCTTAGTCTTCTCTGTCTAAATAAAGGTCTAATAAAAAAGAAGTATTGAGAAGCATGATATTCTTTTAAGTATTATGATATGTTTCATTGAGTATTGTGATATTTCTTATTGAGTAGTATATTTTTTATTGAGTAGTATATTTTTTATTGAGTAGTATATTTTTTATTGAGTAGTATGATATTTTTATTGAGTAGTATGATATTTTTCATTGAGTTTGAATAACAGCACTGAGCCTCTTCCTGTAAAAAATAACAAGTATCTGCCCCATTATGAAAAGGAAGGATTCTAACACCTCTTGGGTTCTCTGAAACTTTTGACCGGTAGAGTACGTCTTCCTTTCATTTACTGTGTTCTTGTCTCTTCTTTGGCTTTTTCAATCTAATCTAATTGTCACAGTTCATTATGGGACAAAAGATCTTTATTTGATCAGTTCCCTTGTGTTTTGTTTTCTTTCCATGTGTCCTGTTTACGTCTTTGTTCCCGCTACAGCACAAGTCACGTTTTTCATTTTCCAATTTTCATGAAAAAAACATGTTTATGTTCACTAGCTCTCTTCACGTTTGTCTCCCATTTTCAGCACCATGGAAAACAGAACTATGCCTAGCAACAACAGCTACCGCACAATTTATGACAGCATTGTTTATATGTTGTACAAAAAAGTTGGTTCCATCAATAAAAAAATTGCTTGTTTCTCTTCAAAAGTTATTAAATTCAAAAACTTAGTATAAACTAAAAAAGACGATAGTAGCTATCTGTGATCAGTTTCCCTGAGCTCTACAATTTGACACAACGAGCAATAGCTAAGCATTTTCTTAGATTTCTATTCATGAAACGATTAATGAACAAAACATTTATATAGAAATACTGCTATTCCCACAAAATGAAATATGAACTTGAAGAAAATGAATTCCCTGTCAATAATCTTGTCCTTGGTTGTAAATTATATGATATTTCATTGACATAAAGAACCTTAACCTATTCATTACCTTCCTGATATTATCTAACATTTTATTTAAGGTCAAATAAAAGGTTAGGTTATTTTTACATTTGTGGAAATATCATGCTGCAGTGCTGCTGAGAGGATGCGTTCACATTGTCAAAAAAATGCAGACTTCTTTTTTTAACATCACACTTCCCTCTTTTTATTCATGAATGATTTATTCATAATCAGGGGAGGATATATGATTGAGAATATATCATTGATAGCGCAATGGTATACTGTGTTAAGAAAATATAGGAATTTGAAGATATTAGCATTTTTGGACAGAAGCGACCTTGCTTTTCTCCCTTGTTGGCAGAGATGTCAGAAAAATTTATTTTTGAAACCACAGAGTCAAAATCTATTACTTTGTATTATTTGTGTACAGAAAGCTATTTGGATTCCCAATTTTAGTGTTTTCTTTGTGAAATATATTTTTTTTTTCACAAAAATACTCACAATATATTTTTTTGTTTCACAAAGTTCTATCTATTGTTCCCCTTTAAAGCTGAACTATGTTCCATTTTTTTAAAGGGAGAAATTTACAAAATTCTATAATTTGTCAAAATAAAAATTATGATATATGGTTATTTTTCTCACTAGCACTGCCTGGGGAAAAAGAATGTGATCTGGTTTCTTTCACATTGGCATAGATGTCAGAAAAGGTAAGTTTGAAACCACACAACTGAAATTTATCATATATATACATATATATATTTATATACACACAGTATATATGTAGCACTCACGCTAGCTCGACCCTGTTCTCATTGAGTGCGAGAGCTGACTGACGAGGGGGACAGTTACAGTAAATAATTAAGTCAAGCAATTTAAGAACACTAAACATTTATATAATTTTTTCATTGTTCTACATTAATAAATAGTTTTTCTATTAGCCTGGATCGTGGAATGAGTTCACACAATAGGAGTTGGCTCCATTCACTCAGACGGAGACCCTGCTGCTACACAAATCAGTGTCAAAACACATGTTGATGGGAAGGTCATCGCGCACAGAAAGTGATGCATTTGACATACCAAATCGAAACCTATGACTGGCTGAAAAAAGGAAGAAATTCATAGCAAAGTTGTTTTGTGTTTGAAGTATATTAGGTTTCAATTTAATACAATTTAATAATGATGGAGGAACAGTGAGAAGTAATGTCACCATGCCCCCTGCTGGCAGTAAGAGGTATGGTTTCAGCCACCTCCCACTCCATGTCAGAGTTTATGGGTTTTCTGGGAAAGTGAGGCGAAAGTATTTCTGCATCTTAAAAGTTATGTGGTACAGATGTTAAGGCTTAGATTTTGGTTAATATTTTGAATGAAAGATCAAGAGTATAAACAATAAAGACCTTTTTTCACAGCCTGTGTAAATCTTTAACAAAAGCCACTATACTTAAACAGGTTGTAACGATAGCTGTATGCTGGTGCAGCGAGAGACGGAGACACTTAATGTAATAAAGAAATAAATTAAACGTTTAATAGCAAACATTACTTAGAGTAAACAAACTGGAAGGCGTCTTTTTAGCTACATGCAATATATATCCACATCAACTCCACACTGAACACACACGAAACATGAAACAATGACCGCTAACTGAAAACAAACCAGAAACTAAATGGAAGTGATAATGGATGATGAGAAACTGGTGTGTATGGATGGTTGTCAGACTCAAGCAATCGAATGTTGAAAGGTGGACATGGCAACAATGAGTCGGGTTAAACTACACAAAATCGAGATGCTGCACTCCAGCAGGGGGCGATCATCACAATTGTTTTATGAATAAATGTGCTGTGATTTTTCAGGGTCAAATGGTTTTAAAACAGAAAGTGTATGGACAATAAGACCAATATCAGGACATAAGGGATCTGAAATGGAGTTGCGTGCACCCGATCATTTTTGTAGAAAGGTGACACGTAATCTCCCCTCGTCCAGACCTGCATTGATGGCCACTCAGCTATAGTCAGTGTGTTACAAATGTTAAAAACCCAACCCCCCACGTGCTGATTATATAAAACCAGCTATTGCCTAAGTGGATTACCCGCATTAATGTTAGTGCATACTCAAAAAACTCAACGTAGCTATAGGCTATTTCAATATTCAAACTGGCCTATACATTTAAGTGCTTTTTTCTTGTCTGAATAGCCCATTCTCACTGGCGAAAAAAACAATAGTGTTGGTATATATTATCAAGCTTGCGTTTAAAAAATCCTACATTTGTAGGCTACTTACAAAGAGAATTAAGAATTCGCCTATGCAAAACAAGTGGGATTAATCAAACGATCCAATGACCGTTTTAGGCACACCGGTACGAGATCCCAATTAATAAATACCACTTGTTCTTAGTGTCAGTGCTGGTGCACAGTGTCTACGATTTGCCTATCAACATACCCCTAATTACCTGCGGGAAACATAAGCTACAATGAGGTTCATTAAATGTATGACATTTCCAATCCAAATTTCCGAGCTTGACAGAAGATGCCATGTAGTGTAAAATGATGAGCCCCAGATGTTATGCTGCAATAGTTTATGTGCCGGGGGACTAGGGTTTTATATTTTCATTTTGGGGTCAGAGCTGTGTCAAGGTACTAGACCCAAGGTATGCCCACTCTAATGTTCCTGATGTCATGTTCATCCTAGGAGGACCCTAGGAACATGCGACAGGACCAAGTGGCCTGATGACTCCTTCCTGTCCCCTTC
>JACXGM010036593.1:0-11342 GCA_016801145.1 Umbra pygmaea
ATGAGTGATGTACAGTAGTGTGTGTTTATGATGAGTGATGTACAGTAGTGTGTGTTTATGATGAGTGATGTACAGTAGTGTGTGTTTATGGTGATTATTTTATTTCCCAGCTGTGGATATATGATCATTTGTAGAATCCAGATTGTGGCAGGTGTTGCATTTGTTGCTCCCAGGATTGATGGCAGATGTTCTGACTTTACATACACACATGAACGATTCCCTTAGGGTGAACCATTACAATATTTAACAACAAAAGATTAGATCCCACTCTGCAGAATATGTAGCCTGGAAAAATCCAGACCCAAATCCTGAACGATTAATGGTCTGGGACCGAGTAATGTAAATGACTCAACTCGAGGGGCGGCACCAAGCGTGCATTTGAAAATCTCACTGTACGCAATTGGATAACACTATGACCAATCACCAGTGGGGTTTCACTAACCCTATGGCGAGCTAACTGGTAGATAAAACTCTTGCCGTATCAGGTCGCAAAACAGCAAAAACGTCCTTTTATAAAAAAGGAATGATTCGAGCGCCGTCTTTTGTTCCTCTTTTAGACAAAAAGCCAAGTCTAACTCGTTCATTGTTGTGGCCAAAGTCGTTTTAAACAACTGGTGTTAATCCATAGCGATCTTACAATGTTTACCAATGACTTCAGGGTCGCAGAGGTGTCGTGTCGTCATCTGTTTAACACGCCTCTGTCACGCCTATATCAGATACACCGATGTGATTGGTGCAGCTCGGCTACAAGGGCATAGTTAATGAGCAGAATTACTCGGTGCCAGAGTAACTTGCTGAGCAAATTCAAATTGTGCTCTCGCGAGAACTCTGGATTTCCAGGGTACAGAATATGTGAAATCAAGATTAAAAGTTTAAGATTTGGCTAGGTTTTATTTTGACTCTTTCTGCATGTCTGAATAAACCCATGGTGAATGTCCTCAGAGGTCACTGTTTTGAAACATGCTTGTTATCAATTGAATGCATTTAGTTTCCCCTCCAATGTCAACATCGTTCTATTTTGCCAAGTTCTGATAATTCCAATATATCATGGCTAGTTCATTTCAGAGATTATCACGAGTCCATTTATATGACTCTGACTCAAGTCTTAACGTCTAGTGGGCTAAGTCAATGCATTGCAGGGCAGTCTACGTCATGTTACCCAGTGGTTCGAGCCTGACTATGGGTTCTCTGGACCTTTCCCTGGACCTCCAGCATGAGGAATAATATGCATTCGATTGCCATGTAGTGCACTTGTATATTTGTAATTGATCGGTCTACTATATATTTATTTTTCAGGATATTTTTAAGTGATAAATATTCCCATTCGAAATGAATTGAGGAAAGGATTATCCATCTAGTGGGTGTACAGTGAACCCTCGCTATATCGCGGTTCACCTTTCACGGTCTCGCTGCTTCACGGATTTGCAGGATGCAGCGGCTCAGTCAGAAGAGCAGTGAAATACACGTGAGTCACTATTTGTCCTACTGTATTTAGTATTTTTTTTCATAATCATTTTTCATTTTCTCCCGTTCTAATCCAATGACTCGGGTCGCGGTGGGGCGGTGCTGATCTCCACAATTTGAAGCCTTCAGTTCGTATTGATGATTAAAATTATTATTTTACAGTACAGTAGTTATTTGTAAAAAAAACATTTATACAGTACTTTTATTTGTTAAACAAATGCTTGGGCCTGTAAAAAGGTTTTGTTCTTTGGTTTTAATGTATTATGGAGTATTTCATTGTATAATAATTGTAAAAAAAATAAAGGTTACTACTTCACGGATTTCACCTATCACAGGTTCTTTGTAGAACGTAACCCCCGTGAAAAACGAGGGTTCACTGTAATGATATATAATAATATGTCATTGAATCATTTGACCACTAGGTGTCTCTCTTTTGTAATAGACAGAATTAAGGTTGTGGTTAGGTTTTACGACAGGTCATATAGAAGTTAGGCTGTGAGTGATACAGCATGATTAACTGGGATTGGAAATGTGTCTGATAGTGGCCAAAAATACGGCATCGGGTATCGACATATGTGATCTATGTTATGATCTGATGTCCTAATAAGGTGCAGTAACCACACAAGTTGTTGAAGTGACAGGTTGTTCAGAAAGAAAACAAAGTCAGCCATTATTGTACATGTATTATTGTATATGGTGTACATGACACTGCTAGTGGTACTTCTACCTTCTTGAAATAGGGTTCAACTCCTGCAATGTCCTTGCTCAACTGACAAACAATGTAAAAATAATGTTTCCCAAATTGGCTTAAATTACTTACCTGTTTTTTATTCTCTCAGTAAATTTTTCAGTTTTCCAAATAAATATCCTGTAATAATTGACACACAGGTGTGCTTTGCATCACACATCACTGCTGCAACTCAATCTCATTGAAGTTTATCATAATTCACTTTTCACTCTTAGATTGACGGGCTACCAGACCTGAGCTCAGGGTTGCTAAACCTAGAAATCCCTAAAAAGATCACCAGTGAATTGGGTAGAACTGCTGTTATGTTTATGGGCCCTGACATATGGAATGAGTTACAATGTACTTTAAAGTTGGAGGAACTGGTGCCATTAGGGCATTTTACTTGAAGATAATTTTATTACTTACTGTTTGTTTTGTGATAGTGTTTCTTTCTGCTTTGTTTTTAATTGCTTTTTAATTGCTTTGTTGCTGTACATGGTGACTTTTTCTGACCTACCCAGGTCATTGATGAAAATGAGAACCTGGTCTCAGTCGTCTTACCTGGTTAAATACAAAACATATATCAATATTGATGTATTGTTTAGCACATTAGCATTGGTTTAAATGTATATTATTTTAAAATAGTATTTTGAAATAGTGTTTCTTTTATCATGTAATACAATGAAATTTTCAACAATTTCACTGCTACTGATAAAATACTGCCATTCCAAGTGCAGGTATGAAATGTTAAAGAACAAGCTCAAAAGGGCCACTAAGTATGAAGGTCATAACTAACTACTGATGTTGCTCTGTCCCTCATCACTGACAATGTTGTCTTTTGCTTTGTTGAATTGAGAACATAATGGAGACAAAGTGCTAATATGTACACAGCTGTAGCCACCTGCATGTAATAATCTCCTCAGCCTGAGTGTCTGTTCATTATCTCAGGCGCATCCCTCTGGTAAAATCAGAAAGAAATTTTATATTCTTTAAGTTCTACCTCCATATATACTCTGTTGTTTTCATGCTATGTATGCTTCATTGATTCATGTATGTCAACGTTCCTGTGGCTGGTGAGTTTTTTTTTTGTGCTCTGCTGATATTATTACATATATGAAGCATTGAGCTATCTTGAGTTTGCCTGCATTCCACTGTGTGCGACCTAAGCTTCCTGCTTTATGTGAAGGCACTTATATACTTTATCCTGTATTGAGCAGGTTCTTTAATAAACAAACTACTTCAACCTGGGTGTGTGCCCTCATCAATAACATTACACTGCACCAGAGTTATCAGGCTTTGGGGTGCTAGACTAGCTCCACTCCACTGTAGACTAGTGTAGTCTAGCTATCCAGTGCTTAATTTGAGCTGGATTTATCTCAAAATCTGTGCAAAGTGTTCTGGGAACTATTTTGGCCAGATCCGCTAGCTCTCAAGTTTGATCTTTCTATTTTCATCACTGTTTGTCGTTGACACTGTAAACTTCCCTAATTAAAACAATATGAGTTCAATCAAGTTACCTATTCTTCCTCACTAATATGTTTCCCTGATATAAGATGTTATAAGATTGATAATTGTCCTTTTGTTCCAAGTTGAACAAGACTATTTGCCTGTAACTGAAATGGCAAACATGAATGCAACGAATCGGGATGGGCTATAGTTTTGTTTGAATAAAGCTTTATGTTTTACAGCTTGGCAATAAAGATGACAAAAATGTAATAAACCTAGGCTTAACCGGTACAGTGAATGCTCTCACCCCCTTTGTTAACCAGAGAAGTCCAGTATAGTCTGAGGTTTCGACACACCCACGCACACACCAGGTGAACAAAATGTGGAATATTACCTATATAGTACACTACACTATCAAAGCCCTCTTCCTGCAATGCTATACCCAATCAATCACAGACAGATTAAACTGTTCGCTGGATCTCTGAGCTTTATATCATCAAACAATCAGAAATCTACTTTTTTCTTGTTTGTGAGGGGTCAAGATGAAAGTTTGCACCACCCTTGGAACTGGCCCATAATCATCTATCTCTGGCATGCTGGAAAGCAGACGGAGTCAAGTTATATCGGAGAATAACCGAAGTACTCCCCTGGGACAAAGCCGGCTGGTGGGTGGGGTTAAAAAATAAGAAATTCAACTGGTGTTTGTTTCTTTAGTTGGTTACAATATATTTGGATAGTCTATCTGTAGATGTTTTACAGACTTAAAAATGGCCTGAAGACTATCAATAACGGTCTACAGACTATCAATAACGATTCAATTAACCATCTACTAAACCTAACCCTAACCTAAACCCATCTTATCTCTAAACTCATAAGTTGAAGAGGAACAATGCAGATTCAGTCCTGGTCGTGGAACAATAGAATAGATGTTCACTCTCCCAAGGATCCTGGAGGGGGCCTGGGAGAATGCCCATCCGGTCCACATGTGTTTTGTGGATCTGGAAAAGGCGTATGACCAGGTCCCCCGGGAGATACTGTGGGAGGTGCTGCAGGAGTATGGGGTGAGGGGGTCCCTTCTTAGGGCCATCCAACCTATGTACGACCAAAGCGAGAGCTGTGTCCGGGTTCTCTGCAGTAAGTCTGACTCGTTTCATTTAAGGGTTGATCTCTGCCAAGGCTGCGCTTTGTCACCAATCCTGTTTGTTGTATTTATGGACATGATATTGAGACATAGTCGGGGTGGGGATGGGTTGCAGTTCACTGGGCTGAGGATCTCATTGCTGCTTTTTGCAGATGATGTGGTCCTGATGGCATCATCGGCCTGTGACCTTCAGCACTCACTGGACTGGTTCGCAACCGAGTGTGAAGCGGCTGGGATGAGGATCAGCACCTCTAAATCTGAGGACATGGTTCTCAGCAGGAAACCAGTGGAGTGCCTACTCCACGTAGGGAATGAGTCCTTACCCCAAGTGAAGGAGTTCAAATACACTGGGGTCTTGTTCGCAAGTGAGGGGACAATGGAGCGAGAGATTGGTCAGAGAATCGACACAGCAGGTGTGGTATTACACTGAATTATCGCACTGTTGTGACGAAGAGAGAGCTGAGCCAGAAGGCAAAGCTCTCAATCTACCAATCAGTTTTCATTCCTACCCTCACCTATGCTCATGAAGGCTGGGTCATGACCGAAAGAACGAGATCCAGGGTACAAGCGGCCCAAGTTGGTTTCCTCAGGAGGGTGGCTGGCGTCTCCCTTAGAGATAGAGTGAGAAGTTCAGTCATCTGTGAGGAGCTCGGAGTAAAGCCGCTGCTCCTTTGCGTCGAAAGGAGACAGTTTAGGGGGTTCGGGCATCTGGTAAGAATGCCCCCTGGGCGCCTCCCTAGGGAGGTTTTCCAGGCACGTCCAGCTGTGTGGAATACTACAATATTACATAATACCTGATCCATACCACTCTTTACTAATAATACAATACTAATTAACATCTGCTCCATATCACTTTTTACTAATAATACAATACTAATAATTAACACCTTCTCCATACCACTATTTACTAATACTACAATACTAATTAACACCTGCTCCATATCACTATTTTACTAATACTACAACACTATTCACCGGGCGTGGCGTATCCACCCGTGGATCAAGCCCACCTCGATGTCTCCGCTTGCCTCCTCCATTGCTCGCAGGAGTGGCACGCGTGCATGTGTAGGCGGTCATAGACCTTCCACCGCCATGCCGAAAATAATTCCCCTATCAGGTTGAGGACCGGGAAATAAGGGGGCAGTGGAAACTGACATTATCCCAGATGACAATGAGCATGGGCTGCCCTGGTTGGTCCATGCAGAAATGTCAGTATGTGTGCAGTGTTGTAGGGACCCAGGGTGGCATGGTAATGGAGGACCCCCTGACCACTAAGGGCTGCACACATGGTGATGTTGTCCCCGCACTGCCTGGCGACATTCTCGATGGCCCTTTGGCGGATTATGTTTCAGTCCTGATGTCTGGTTTTTACCAGCGTCTCTTCCTCTATGTCCTCTCTCTCTTCCCTCCCCGTCTCTTCCTCGTTCTACAATACTAATTAACACCTACTCCATACCACTCTTTACTAATACTACAATACTAATAATTAACACCTGCTCTATACCACTCTTTACTAATAATACAATACTAATTAACACCTGCTCCATATCATTCCTTACTATTACTACAATACTAATAAACAACTGCTCTATACCACTCTTTACTAATACTATAATACTAATAAACACATACTCCATATCATTCTTTACTAATACTACAATAATAATTAACACCTACTCTATACCACTCTTTACTAATACTATAATACTAATAAACACCTACTCTATATCATTCTATAGAGTATAGAATACAATGAATTGTATTCTACAATACTAATTAACACCTACTCCATATCAATCTTTAATAATACTACAATGCTAATTAACACCTACTCCATATCACTCTTTACTAATACTACAATACTAATTAACACCTACTCCATATCACTCTTTACTAATACTACAATACTAATAAACACCTGCTCTATACCACTCTTTACTAATACTATAATACTAATAAACACCTACTTTATATCATTCTATAGAGTATAGAATACAATGAATTGTATTCTACAATACTAATTAACACCTACTCCATATCAATCTTTAATAATACTACAATGCTAATTAACACCTACTCCATATCACTCTTTACTAATACTACAATACTAATAAACACCTACTCTATACCACTCTTTACTAATACTATAATACTAATAAACACCTACTCTATATCATTCTATAGAGTATAGAATACAATGAATTGTATTCTACAATACTAATTAACACCTACTCCATATCAATCTTTAATAATACTACAATACTAATTAACACCTACTCCATATCACTCTTTACTAATACTACAATACTAATAAACACCTGCTCTATACCACTCTTTACTAATACTATAATACTAATAAACATCTACTCCATATCATTCTATACTAATACTACTTTAATAATACTACAATACTAATTAACGCTGTCACGTCTTGCGGAAGGTAGAGACAGGAGCGAGGTACAGATAATCCAATACTTTATTTTAAATAAAAAAAACACTGCCTCGTGGGGCAAAGCAAGCATTCGTCATATATTCCAAAAGGGCAGAACGAGAAACATGAAGACGCCACAGGAAACATTGACCGACAAGAGACAAGGGGAGAACACCCATGCTAAATACTAAAACACACTAATTACTAACTAAATCCATCTGTGCCTAAACAATGACGTCACCCTATACCAGAACTAGACACAAGAGGGAGGCAGAACAACACATACAGAGGAATCACAAAGACAATACACGAAAACCCCATCTCATGTGTAACAGAATCCCCCCCCAAACGCCCACAACACCGAGGTGGGCAAAACAAGGAACCCGGGGTCAGGAGGGACGGAGAGGGGCCCCCGGGCTAGAGGGACAGAGGGTGGCCCGGGGTCAGGATGGACAGAGGGCGGCCCGGGGTCAGGAGGGACAGGGGGCGGTCCGGGGTCAGGGGGGACAGAGGGCGGCCCGGGGTCAGGAGGGACAGAGGGCGGCCCGGGGTCAGGAAGGACCGAGAGGGGACCTGGGTCAGGAGGGACAGGCACGGGGACGGTGGCAGGGAATGGCTCAGGGACGGTGGCAGGGAAAGGCACTGGGACAGGGGCTGGCAAAGGCACTGGAACAGGGGCTGGCAAAGGCACTGGAACAGGGGCTGGCAAAGGCACTGGGACAGGGGCTGGCAAAGGCACTGGGACAGGGGCTGGCAAAGGCACAGGGACAGGTAAAGGCACAGGGACAGGCAAAGGCACAGGGACAGGGAGTTCAGGAGGCAAGGGGAAAGACAGCTCAGGCGGCCCGAGGAAAGGCAGCTCAGGCGGCCAGGGCGGCAGGGTGTCCTGGAGGTCTGACGACGAGGGTCCGGACGGGGGTTCGGGCGTCAGCGACGGGGGTCCGGACGGGGGTCCGGGCGTCAGCGACGGGGGTCCGGACGTCAGCGACGGCTGAGCAGGGGGTCCGGACGTCAGCGACGGCTGAGCAGGGGGTCCGGACGTCAGCGACGGCTGAGCAGGGGGTCCGGACGTAAGCGACGGCTGAGCAGGGGGTCCGGACGTCAGCGGCGGCTGAGCAGGGGGTCCGGAGGTGGGCTCTGGTGGTGGGCAGACTTCTGCCTGAGGCTCTGGCGGTGGGCAGACTCCAGGAGGCTGGCAGGTATCCATCTTGGGAGTTTGCCCGAACATACTCTCCAAAAGGCGAGAGAAGCCCAGGTGGTCTTCTAGCAGGGGGTGGTCCGCCTCCCATAGAGCCAGGGCGAAGGAAAGGGCTCCTCCCGTCAGCCCGGAGACAAAGAGGGCCACTAGGTCCCTCTCAGCTACGGGACCAACCTGCTGCCTCCTAGGTAGTTTCCTAACCCACCCTACTCTGGGCATAGGATCCCTGACCTGGGATAAGAGGGGTGGCCTGAGAGCTAGGACTGGGGACCTAGGGGCAAGCACTGGGGCAAAAACTGGGGCAGTAACTGGGGCAGTAACTGGGGCCATTACAGGTGCCCTAACTGGGGCAGAAACACATGCCCTAGGGGCAGAAACACGTGGCCTAACTGGGGCCGAAACAGGAGCCCTAACTGGGGCAGAACCAGGGAGCCTAGGGGGAGTAACAGAGGCCCTAGGGGCAGTAACAGAGGCCCTACGGGCAGTAACAGAGGCCCTAGGGGCAGGTACGGGAGGCCTATGGGGACTAGTACTCCGACGGGGGGCCCTATTCAGCAGACCACTGCCCTGATCCGGTCTCTTCATTTTGAAAGGTCGGTCAATCTGTCACGTCTTGCGGAAGGTAGAGACAGGAGCGAGGTACAGATAATCCAATACTTTATTTTAAATCAAAATAACACTGTCTCGTGGGGCAAAGCAAGAATACGTCATATAATCCAAACGGGGAGAACGAGAAACATAAAGACGCCACAGGAAACATTGACCGACAAGAGACAAGGGGAGAACACCCAGGCTAAATACTAAAACACACTAATTACTAATTAAATCCATCTGTGCCTAAACAATGACGTCACCCTATACCAGAACTAGACACAAGAGGGAGGCAGAACAACACATACAGAGGAATCACAAAGACAATACACGAAAACCCCACCTCATGTGTAACAAACGCCTACTCCATACCACTCTGAAAATGCTTATGAGAGTGAACTGTGCCTTGGACGGTAGCAACCTGTACAGGGGACCAACTGTACCCTATAATCCATCTTTCATTCCCCTCTTTTGTTCTCTGGCACCTGTACCAGAGGTAACATTATAGCACAAGCAGACTAGTACTTTATACAGGTTAGACATACACATATATGGGGGAAAAATTCATAATGTACAGTAGAAAAGCTGAGCTGCTGATTGTGTAAATAAATAGGATATAAAAATGGAAATGATAAAGTGTTGGGGAAGGTGCAGCCCTTTGTACAGTATGTTCTCTATTGATTTAGAGGGCAAGGTTAGCAAGTAAACATAAATGTATGGTTTTTAGTCATTGGGGTCAGCATGAACTAATATCATATTATTTACTAGTCATGGAGTATTCCTTCTTTTTGAACATGGTGTTAAATGATTCATCACCTCAAAAGAAGTCTCAGGGCAATCCAGTATTCTGTTCTTTTAAACCACCATTAAACTTCAGCAAGCTTCAACCACCGCCAGCTGAAACTCTGGGGTATGGACATGTTTTTAAATATCTCTACATCCCCTCAAATCTACTCCTTATTGGTTCCTAGATACTTAATACAAAATATGATGGGAATTGGTATGAACTGACAACATATGAGTACAGTCTTAACATAACTGCCTACTAAATATTTTTTTCAAAGGACATATCAGTTGTCAACTCATCTGGAAAACCAATTCAGCAGCAAGGACTCCCGAGGTGTTTGATGGTCAAAGATCCCCCACATGCTTCCTCCATGCACGTTTTACTAAGCCAAAACCTTTTTCATCACACTTCAACATGGAAGCCCTAAATCAGTGCATACGTGGGATGAATTTATTTTATTTTACCTATACAACAATGATTGAATTCACAGGTTCTCACCTGCGCACACGGATGTATGTATGTGTATATATGTATGTGTATATACAGTATGTGTATATATGTATGTGTATATGTGTGTATGTATGTATGTGTCCATAATATGCATTTGTTTCTCGTTACTGTTTTTTGCTATTCTACTACTGTCTGTATTTTGTATTTTTTGTTTTAAACCCCTGGATCCAATATGTTAGTTCCTAACGTGTACTATTCCTACACCATAGTTTCTTGTTTCTTTTGTAGTTTTCTGAAAAGTTACCTGGTGCAGGTTTAAACAGCCAGAACATTCTATTGTTGGAGTATAACTGAAGGTGCATTACATCAGGGGGCCGTCATTAAAGATCTAAACTGTCACTACTGGGGTGTGTTTGAGTGAAGAATCTATTGGGAATGAGTTGAATACGGACTCCCCTATTACTCAAGACTAAAGAATCAAATGCAAACAGTTCATGTTCACTAAAACAATCAAATCAATTAGGATCAGTTCTTGCTCTCCAACACCTATGACTAATATGATTGCAGAATCAGTAATAGTTCTACATTATCTGTCCACTCAAATACCCAGTTTAAGAATGTCCTTACCCAAATACGCCCCTGGCGCCGTTGTTGTGGGCCAGTCGTCTGGACTGAGTAAACAGACCAAAGGGTAAGCTATAAAGGAAAGAGGTGGGTTTAGAGGCACAACTATCAGCAAGTCATAAGAGAGGTAAGTTAGTGAAAAAATATTGACCTTCTGTAGCTGGGATGCATGGTTGTTTTAACTAGATGTAGTTATTCAAAGTAGGTATTATTACTAAGTCATCAGAGAGGTAAGTTAGTGCAAACATATTGACTTTCTGTAGCTGGGATGCATGGTTGTTTTAACTAGCTGTAGTTATTCAAACCCAAGTAAAAAAAGTATATTTAAATGTACTTTTCTTCACTATATACTGTCACAACAGGTTCTAGATCTTCACTCTCCTTCACTATATACTGTTACAACAGGTTTTAGATCTTCACTCTCCTTCACTATATACTGTAACAACAGGTTTTAGATCTTCACTCTCCTTCACTATATACTGT
>JACXGM010036594.1:0-11342 GCA_016801145.1 Umbra pygmaea
TTGGGTAGAGGGGCAGAGGGCCTGAGTAGTTGGGTAGAGGGGTGCAGAGGGCATGAGTATTTGGGTAGAGGGGTGCAGAGGGCATGAGTAGTTGGGTAGAGGGGTGCAGAGGCCATGAGTAGTTGGGTAGAGGGGCAGAGGGGATGAGTAGTTGGGTAGTGGGGTAAAGGGCATGAGTAGTTGGCTAGAGGGCTTGAGTATTTGGGTAGAGGGGCCAGAGGGCATGAAACTGCTATAAAATAATGGATTCTTAACATAGCCTGTATATACACTGCTCAAAAAAAATAGAAGGAACACTTAAACAACACAATGTAACTCCAAGTCAATCACACTTCTGTGAAATTACACTGTCCACTCTGGAAGCAATACTGATTGACAATCAATTTGACATGCTCTTTTGCAAATGGAACAGAAAACAGGTGGAAATTATAGGCAATTAGCAAGACACCACCAATAAAGTAGTGGTTCTGCAGGTGGTGACCACAAAACACTTCCACAGTTCCTATGCTTCCTGGCTGATGTTTTGGTCACTTTTTAAATGCTGGCATTGCTTTCACTCTAGTGGTAGCATGAGACAGAGTCTACAACCCACACAAGTGGCTCAGGTAGTGCAGCTCATCCAGGATGGCACATCAATGTGAGCTGTGGCAAGAAGGTTTGCTGTGTCTGTCAGCGTAGTGTCCAGAGCATGGAGGCGCTACCAGGAAACAGACCAGTACATCAGGAGATGTGAAGGAGGCCGTAGGAGGGCAACAACCCAGCAGCAGAACCGCTACCTCAGCCTTTGTGCAAGAAGGAGCACTGCCAGAGCCCTGCAAAATGAACTCCAGCAGGCCACAAATGTGCATGTGTCCACTCAAATCGTCAGAAAAAGACTCCATGAGGGTGGTATGAGAGCCCGACGTCCACAGCTGGGGGTTGTGCTTACAGCCCAACACCGTGCAGGACATTTGGCATTTACCAGAGAACACCAAGATTGGCAAATTCGCCACTGGCACCCTGTGCTCTTCACAGATGAAAGCAGGTTCACACTGAGCACGTGACAGACAAGACAGAGTCTGGAGATGCCATGGAGAACGTTCTGCTGCCTGCAACATCCCCCAGCATGACCGGTTTGGCGGTGGGTCAGTAATGGTATGGGGTGGCATTTCTTTGGGGGGCCACACAACCCTCCATGTGCTTGCCAGAGGTAGCCTGACTGCCATTAGGTACCAAGATGAGATCCTCAGACCCCTTGTGAGACCATATGCTGGTGCAGTTATCATCTAACATTGACGTACCCCCCACCACTCCTTTTTACTGTTGCCATGTTAGTGCACCACATATATCAAGTAGTTCCTATTAAACAGATCATTGAGATAGTTTATAACAAAGTCTGATCACTTATGTACAGTATCATTTAATTTAAATTGCATTTGTTTACCAGTCTGCTTTAGTGATGTATTTTGTATGCAATTCAAATGTTCAGTTGATACAGACTCCACTGTCAGCATCAATAAACCTACTAGCCGTCCTGTACTGACGACACTATGGTTACTGTAGTCAAGCAAACATCTGTGCGGTTTTGCATTGCAAGTGCATCTCTTAAAAATTTGTTTCTGGAGACATGTATATGCATCCATCAAAAGCCACAATGTGCAATCTTGTCTGGGAACGAAACGTTATGAATACGGGCAGACTTCCATGTATTATGTAGGTGCTGTCATTAACAAGCTATAATTAATAAAACTATGAATTTTGTATTCTTCCCGGTTATTGGATAGTAAAATACTTTATTATTTGTACCAACCGTTTTTATAACTGGTCATGTCTAAAAATTCAATCCTTTCTAGATTTTACAGTTTGAATGTCAACTCTCAGACCAGAGTGAGATCATGACATTACAATTCATAAAAACATTGATATTTTGATATATCTACTTTAAGCCGAAGAGTACACACTTTTACGGGCAGACAGTAGTAATCATAGATAATATAGAAAATACACCAGTTGGTCAAATCCTTAGACTACATAGTACAGTTACTACAAATTGCGAAAGCAATATGAATACGAAATTTGAATATTAACTTTGACAACAACTTCTCCATTATCACCCGGCACAGATGTTTTCGGGAATGAAGTAGTAAAAAGTAAATTAATGATTTGAAAAATTCTGCTAATCATTGTTTACTTAATTCAACTGGTTGTATTTCATGGACCAGTGTTGAAGTAATTTCTTGCTTGATAAGCAAAACACAATTAAATCAACCAGTACCAACCATATGGAGTCATAGACATATTGGGGTTGGATAAATTTAGCACACACTGATGATTGGATGAAACCGTGTATGTATTCTACCCTGATTGGATGAATTTTGCACAATAAGGCAAGCATGTCTTTCAAGCAAGTGCTACATTTAGCACACAAGATAAAATAAATCAACAGTTTCATACCATAGCTACATTCTGGGTTCTTTGTACAGTATATGAACCTCAATACATAAATCATTAAATGAAAAATAAATGGCTAGTTACTGTATGTTAATAATATATTTGCTACAGGCTTTACCCACGTCAACAATAGTTTTGCTGAAATGGAAATAAATCTATGTAGTCTACTGGGCAATTGCATGTGTAAACTTTGTAACAAAATATTCTCTACTGTATTAATTTTCAGTTGCGGGCTTCACAATTCTTTACTTTGTCCATATAGTAGTAGTAGTAGTAGCAGTAGTAGTAGTAGCCTTTATTGTCACTTAGTCACAAGTACCAGTGAAATTAGCCATCAACCTGTCCATACAGCAAAACATCACAAACTTTATGACAAAGAGGGTAGACAGGACAGGAAGACAGGGATTTAGAAAAACAATACAGCATTACATGAGGAAAGTTGAGGAGAAAAAAAGGCAGCCCCATATTATGCCCCTTCGGGGGTACAGTTGTGGTAACAGGAAAAAAACACCTCAGCAACATTAGCACAATCAGTACACTCTGAACAATGCTTTTGGGAAAACTTGCAACAGGGGTGGTGGGGGTGGGAAAAGGGGAAATGAGGTAGCCAAAACTAGACAAGGCGGCCATCCGGAACTGCAGCCATTGTAGGCGATATTTACAGACCCGTCTGTCAGGCTGGCGGGTATGAAGCTGCAAAGGCGGGAGATGGGGGGGTGTATCTGTACATATGTGTGAGAGTTCATGTGTGTGTAGGCCTGGAGATTTCTGTGTCTGGCAGCAATCCCAAAGTGACAAATCTACAGGATGTCGATATGGAGACAGCCTTGGTCATATCCGAGACAGAGTCACAATCACCAGGTGTCTGGTGATGGGGGAGGGAACAAAAACAAGAACATTTCACTGCTGCGCTATCCGGGAGAATTTGTTATTCCATAGACCCAGTCTGAGTGCAGACAGCTCTGCCCACTGTTTCAATCATGACAAGCAGCCCTGTGGGGCAATGAACAGCTGTCACCGTCTTCTTAATTTCACGATAAACCAGGGCAACGCCTAATCCGATCAGCAGAAGACCTGTTATCATGGTTCCGAATAGGTAGATATATTCAACGTCCTACACGGAAAGAGCTGCCAGACACAAAACCCGCCACCTCGCCCATGCGTCCATCATGTAGCCAGCTGCGTACGTTCTGGTAGGTTCCCCCGCACCCAAGCTTCTCGTCGAGAATATGGTGTCAATTGCGTTTAGAGACCAGTTGATCAAATCCATAATTTCCGACCCCAGCGGTTCCTCCCACATGTGGTGGGCCCATGGGATGGAGAGAGAGGTGCCAAGTTGCTTCTTCGGGTTGTGCCCGGCCGGGCTCCGTGGCAAACCCGGCCACCAGGCGCTCGCTGAGGAGCCCTCCATCCAGGCCTGGCTCCAGATGGGGGCCCCGGTCTTCCTCCGGGCAGGGTCTCTCTCTCTCTCTTCCTCGCTTGTTCATTGGTTTTTTTTGTAAACCATTCTTAGTCTGACCCCTCACTAAGAAGACCACTTTGCCATGGGAGACCCTACCAGGAGCACAAAACTCCAGACAACAAAGCCCTCAGGTTCACAGGGACACACAAACCTCTCCACCACGTTAAGGTGATGGTTCCCGGAGAGGAAAGGACGATCTTTGAATTTTTGATGAAATGGAAACTTTTGCCTTACGGTCTTTGGATTCTAGAAGCATGTCTGGAGCGTGTTTGTGTGTGTGAGAGTATGCTTGCATTAGAATCCTTTTCTTTTTTAGATCAAATGTGAAATCTTTTTAACTATTGACATACATTTTCAATATTGAATACATTTTATTTATCGTAAACCTACTTTTTTGAACTCCTCCTAGACCGATTGTCCGATCTGCACAAAACTTGGTAGGTATGGTCACCAGATGAACCTGACAAAAATTATCAAAATAATTTTTATCGGATGTAAATTGCGTAAATTACGGACAAACAAATTTGCGTAGCTAGCTACGTAAACATAAACCTTGCCATATCTTGGCCAAACAAAAAGCTATCATTTTAAAACTTTAGAGTCTTGTTTGACATGACCATCTGAGGCTCCCCAACACATTTTTTGAAAATTGGCTACTAGGGGGCGCTCTTAACTACAAAAAAATGTTATCTCAACAACGACTCATCCGATCTAAACCAAATTTTGAGGCTACAATCTAGGGCCACTCTTGAGGCCACCCATATAGTGGGGTTCTGATCCGTCAAAAGGGGCGTGGCCTATGGGACCCAGTTTTGGATCCACCCCTTGTACTAATGTGAGTATCTTCAAATTTACAGTGTAGATGTGCAATGGTTAATGGAACTCACATTCCAAAAATTACACATGTGGACCACTAGGTGGCGCTATAATGATGTAAAATGTGATTTTACCTATCACTTCCACAATTTTTCACAATATCGCGCTGTGCATAAACAAACGTTTTCAAACTCCTCCTAGACTGTGCCACTGATCTACACGAAACTTGGTATCTAGTATCTCCCGACGGACCTGACCAAAATTTATCAAAATAATTTTGCTATGTTAAACTATGCGCAATTGACGAACAAACAAATATTCGTAGCTAGCTACGAAATATGAACTTTACTATATCGCTGCCAAATTAAATGCTATCATCAAAAAACTTGAGATTGTTGTTCAATGTACCACTGTGATGTTCTATACCAAATTTGGCGAAGATCGGCCATTAGGGGGGCGCTTTATTCAATGTTTATTTGTTTTGGACAATAACTCAATACATTTAACTGGGTCAATTGTGATTACAATATCTGTTCCGTAGTAAATGCTATTAACATGAAACTTTTGGTACTTGTTTGACATGCCGCTCTGAAGCTCTGTACAAAATATTTTGTCATTAAAAGGTGCTGTCGTCAATGTAGAGCAGTTTTTGCCCATTTACTCAATCAATGTTAACGGGATATTTCCAACGGTGATGTACCACAGAACTTGTAGCTCACACCTCGATATTTCCTGACATTTGCCTCGCCAACGTTATACTTTGGGGTCCGCTTTCCATAATGACTATCCAAAAGTATGAGCTTTTTAATCTGTCAGACATTATAGAACATATATTTTTTTATTATAATCGTATAGGCTACAATTTGTATCAAACAAAGACAAGATAAATTCATAATGTATGTAATATACTTTTATTTAGCAGATTTAATTGTGGTGTTCTTTCCTAACCAATATTTCTAAGCAGATGATCTATGCTATATTCTGATAAAATGCCACTCGTTGGGGTTATTAGAGTACGCTGGATCATGTGCCTGTGTATCTGGCAAACTTTATTTCTTGTTTGGAGTGTGCATTTCCTGTTTGGACAAATTCAGGTAACTCATTATTTGGTTCTGTTTTATGTTTAATGTGTAAGGCAAAGTGTACAGACAATACGGGCAGATATACAGAAATGACTATAGTAAATTACTACAGAACCCATGATTTTGCGGATGAATGTTAACTTTAAGCCTTGTCCCTGCGCAATTAAAAAGTCAAAAAGTCCAAGCCCATTATTTTGATAAGATGGACGCGTCAGCTTGAGCGTCAGCTGCTGGATTCGACTGCTATATAATCTGGGTCTGGTTATAATTGCACCATCAACCAAAAACTTAGGCTACTTTTAAGTACTTAAGTCTGTATATTGCGGTTATATTCTCTATATTGGAGTACCTTTATTCAACCCAGCTTTTTCAGTAATGGATCAGGCCGAGGTTTCCCTAAAAACAATTTGGGACGCAATTCAGCTGATTAAAGTTGAAATGACTGCTCATCTTGATTCAAAAACTGCCACCAAACAAACTAGCCTAACTGGCATTCAAGGATCCTTATCCTCGCTGTGTGATCAAATTTCGGAGCTTGAACAGAGGGTAAGCTTCAACGAAGATAACTTTGACGACCTGTCGAAACGTGTACAAACACTTGAAAAAGAGAATGCCTATCTGAAGGATAGAGTTGATGACACTGAGAACAGGAGTCGGTCATCTAATCTTCGCTTTATTAATGTTCTTCTGGACAGAGATAATTTCTCTGCTGCACTGGTTATCGAAATGGCCCACCGTTCCCCTATATTTAGCTCTGGCTCCAGGCCTGTGCCCAGACCGATCTTGGTCAAGTTTCTGCAATTCCAGGACAAAGTCAAGATCTTGCGTTTGGCTAGGGAGAAAAAAGAACTTTCCTATAAAGGCACTCGAGTACACGTTTACCCGGATTTTAGTGCCGGTTTGATTAAGAAGCGTCGGCAGTTTGATGCTGTGAAGAAGAATCTCCATGTGGCGGACATTAATTACTCTCTGTTGTATCCCTGTACATTGAGGGTGATGGTGCATGGAAAACCAAAACAATTTCGCTGCCCTATGGAAGCAGAGACTTTCTTTCGAGATCTCTCCATCTCCTCTCTATGATTATTGCACGCTCTGCTCTGTTAGTGACTTATTTGAAATAGCCTACCAAATGTCTTGGCCCTTATAATATGTCTTGCTGCAGTTGAATCTGGAGTTGTTTATATATGTAGTGTGTGTGTTTGTGCTCAATTTGTTATATCCCTGCTCTCCACTCCTACCTCTGTTTATCATCTCTTGTTGGTGTTATTGAATCTGTTAAAGGTGTAAAGGTTATTCATCTTAACATTAGGAGTCTTATATCGAAAATTGATCTTCTTAGAGCCTGGGTTTTTCTTAATAAACCCAATATTATTACTATCTCAGAAACATGGTTACATAGTAACATTTCTGATGATGAGATTAAAATTGATGATTATGTGGTATACAGATCTGATAGAGCCTCCAGAGGTGGTTGGGTGGCAACCTATGTATCTGTAAATTTATTGTCAGAATGTGTTAATTACTATAAAGATTGTCTTTCTCAGGACTTTCATAACCCTAAACAGTTTTGGAAACAGTTGAATAATCTTGTGAATAAACTAAAAAAAAGCGTGATTAAAAATATCAAATTTAATGGCATTTATATAGTGCATTTTTCTGACCAACAATGGCCACCAAAGCGCTTTACATTGCCTCACACTCACCCATTCATTCACACATTCATACACCGACGGCGGTGTCAGCCATGCAAGGCGCCAGCCAGCACGTCGGGAGCAACTGGGGTTAGGTGTCTTGCTCATAGACACCTCGACACTTGGTCAGCAGGACCCGGGGATCATACCACCAACCTTCCGGTTGCTAGACAACCTACTTGACCCACTGAGCCACTGCCGCCCCAGTCAGTGAAAATTATAATGAAATTATTTCTGATCCTTTACTAATTTCGCAAGCCTTTAATCAGCATTTTGCCTCTATTTGCTGCTTCGATTACTATACTACTGGTTCTTTAAATCCCATTACTCCAAATGGTACATTCTTTTTTAAAGAAGATTATGCCTGTCGATGTTTTTTATGTTATACGTGATTTGAAAAAAACGAATAGTAGTGCTGGCCCTGATGGTTTGGAAGCTAAATTTGTTAAATCTGCTGCTCATGTATTAATGTATCCTCTTGCTGATCTATTTAATTTGTCATTGTCCACCTGTTCTGTCCCATCGATATGGAAATGTGCAAGAGTTAACCCTCTGCTCAAGGGTGGTGATTCATCTGACGTGAATACTTATCATCCAATCTCCATTATTTGTTTTATTGCAAAACTTTTTGAGAAACTTATATTTAATCAATTATCATGGTATATTAATTCATTAAATATCTTATCCCCATTACAGTCTGGTTTCAGACCAAATTTTTCTACTACGACCGCTCTTTTAAAATTCACAAATGATGTGTTTTCATCTTTGGACAAAGGCCAAGCAACAGGGGCCATTTTCATTGATTTGTCTAAGGCTTTCGATATGGTCAACCATTATCTTCTTCTTGATAAATTGTATTCTTTTGGCTTGACTAGAAATTCTCTTCTTTGGTTCAATAATTACCTTCATAACAGACGTCAATGTGTTGTTGTACAGGGTTTTCAATCAGATTATATAGTTATTGATAAAGGTGTTCCACAAGGTTCTTCGCTTGGACCACTGCTTTTTTCTATTTTTATTAATGATTTACCTCAGATATGCTCAAATTGTTCTGTACATCTTTATGCCGATGACAGTATTATGTATACTACTAACTCTGATTTATTACACATTCAGAAGTCTCTACAATCTGATTTTGATTTGGTTCAAAAATGGTTTCATAACAATATGCTTACATTGAATAAGAGGAAATCATGTTGTATGATGCTTGGGACTCGTCGCTATTATTCCTATCCTTTTGTTTTAAAAAATATTTTTGATGACGGATTACCTCTTGATGATGTTGACTCATTCAAATATCTTGGCCTTTGGATTGATTCTGAACTTACGTTTAAGCCCCACATTGATTATATCACTAGTAGAACATATCTTTGCTTGTGCTTACTTTATTGCTCAATCAATTGCTTTACACTTCAAGTCAGGAAAATAATTGTTTCTCAATTGATATTGCCTGTTATCGATTATGATATTGTTTACCAAAATAGCCATGATTCTTATCTCAAACCTCTTAATGTTGTTTATAATTCTTTGTGTAGATTCGTGCTAAGGTGTCAATATCGTACTCATCATTGTCATATGTATGAACTGCTCAATTGGTTGCATCTTAAATTCAGAAGAAAATTCCATTGGCTTTTGTTTATTTTCAAATATGTTTATTTTGTTTGTCCTACTATTGATTTCATATAGATCTTCTTATTCAGTTAGACATACGCAATATCCTTATTTTTTGGTTCCTAAAATTTTTAGTGAGGTCGGACGTAGGTCATTTCTTTATAAAGTCCCTTTTGACTGGAATCATCTTCCTGTTTCTTTGAGATCTATTACTTCCCTTAATAGATTTAGGCTATCTTTATTTTCTTATCATAAAACAAGCTGTGTATGTTATTGACCTTCTTTTGAGAGAGAATTCGAGGCCTTTTCTGTTATTAATCTTGTACTGCTGCTATTGAGGTATGATGTTGAGCTATGAATTTCAACTGTGGTTTGGGGTTTGGGGGACAGGTTGAGCATTGTCTTGTATTGTCTTGTATATTTGTAGTGTGTGTTTGTTTTGCAATGTTATGTTTTGTGCTGTATTTTGTTTTTGTTGTACTATTCTGTTGGTGCTCTTAGGACCCTCTTGAAAATGAGATGCTATATCTCAAGGGGCTATCCTTTCAATAAATTTAAATTTAATTAGGACAAATTAAATCAAAGATCAGTTCATTCAAATGCGCTACATGAACTGTTGGCCGCAGTATAAAGTAGCGACCTAATCTAAACAGTGAAAGGGATATGGGATAAAGTTACAGAAAAAATGTTGCTAAATGTTGTGTTTTGTTTTAGTGTGTAAGGCACAGTGTACAGACAAGAATGTTAGGCATACGTAAATTATTACATGAAATTGCTAGATAACCCATAATTTTGGGGATCAATGTTAAATTATTCCCTATCCCTGTACAATTAGGACAAATTAAACCAAAGATTTGTAAATTCAAACACAGTGCATGAATACTCAGCCTGCTTTTGTGGGCTCCGCGGGTCATCGGGGCGACTTGCACCAGGGGGGACTCGCCAGGGACGACTTGGACCCCGTCAAAACTGCTTGCAATTCTAGTTAAAATTATTTTAGTTTATAATTAAAAATAACTAAAAATGCTGTGCAAGACATAACTTGCTTTCCATGGGAGCGCAACGTGCAGGCTGGAACAATTAAAAAAGGAAACATGAGAGAGGGGTGAGTGTGCTCCAGCTGGAACTAAGCAAGATGGCCAGTTAGCAACACCAGTTGATATAAACGAATCACGCAGTATTTTACGCATACTAACACCGTAGCAACATGTCCACAGACAGCAGTTAGACGGTTCAGTTTATACGACCATAATGTAATGAGACACATTTAGATAGTTATAATAATTGTTTGTAGATTAATATTTTAGCCAATGTGTCCTGAAGCAAATGCCCCTTTTTCTGTTTCAGTTCTACAGCAGTGGGAATATTGATGAATTTCTTTTGAGGATGAATTATTGTACTTTTTATTATCTGTTATTTTTGTTTTTTTGTATTTTCTATTTAGATTTAAAGCAACAAAATGATTGAAACAATGATTAGAGAGCATTTGTGATTTGAATTGGACAAAATTGGACAAAGAGATTGGGCTGTTCAGTTGACTCAAAGCTGAAGTAATTTCCTGGTTTTAGTTATTATTAAGAATAGGTATAACTCAATGTTTCAACAAATTGCAAAAGCTCAATAATCATTCAAAGCCTTCTGATTAATCATTGAAAAAATCTTATCAAAAATCTTATCAAAAAAAGATTATCAAAATATGGGTTGTTGCAGCCCTATGTCCCAGCAATCAAAATTATACAAATTTGCTAAGATTTCTAACACACTTTTTTCACGTTGTCCTTATGGGGTATTCTTTGTTGAATTTTGATGGAAATAATTAATTGAATCCATTTTGGAATAATAATAAAATGTGAAAAAAGTACTGAATACTCTCTGGATGCACTGTACACAGGGATAATCAGACAATGATGCACAATTAAAACATTGGATACAGGGAACATATATATACAGGGACGATCAGACAATAACATACAGCTAAATCATGGGAAACAGGAAATGTATATACTCAAGAATGATCAGACAATAATGCACAACGAAAAATGGCAAAAAGGGAACATACATACACAAAGATAATCAGACAATAACACACAACTAAAACATTAGAAACAGGGAGCATACTGTAACTAATTTAGGGGTGTGAGGTTTCCACGTCATCAAGCTCAATAACACACAACTAAAACATTAGAAACAGGGAGCATACTGTAACTAATTTAGGGGTGTGAGGTTTCCACGTCATCAAGCTCAATAACA
>JACXGM010036595.1:0-11342 GCA_016801145.1 Umbra pygmaea
AAGGCACTTTAATAATAATACTGGGTAAAAAATAAACAGCCACGAGGGGCAAAACGAATAACTCCAAAACTATAAACTGAGGCAACTGGAAACAAAGAACAGGAACAAGGATACTGGAAACATAGAACAGGATACTAGGAACTGGAAACACAGAACAGCAGGATACCAGGAGCACGCAACATGGGAACATTGACCGAACCAGGGAGGGTTACAAACACACCAACTAAATACTAACACTAATGAGGACAATGACAGACACCTGGGCACAATAACAGACATCTACTGATTAAATCAAGGAGCACAGGCAATAACACCACAGAGGCACACGAGGGAGACAAACACCATACAAGGGGAAGGAATCAGAACACACAACAGAGCAGAATACAAATGATACATGAGGGAAAATAACAAAACTAACTAAACCACCGTGAAAAAGCACTGAAACCAACAGAAAGTCAAAAAATAACAGTCCCACTAGGGCTGGATCCTGACACCATTACTTACAACATACTATCAGCTTATTACTTACAAACAGCTTACAGTTACTATTAGCTTACTAAGACTAACTCAGTATTACTAACCACACAATTACCAACATCTTCTTGGAACAGGTTAGATGTGTTTCATTGTATTATATTAAACAAATCCAAATACATTCACCATCATCATTAAAATCAACATCAAATAGCCATCATTATACTATCACCATTATTCACATTCACATTACAAAATACCTTTATATTTCTGTCATTTAGCATATTTTATTTTCTGGCGCCAATCTTTGTAATAATGTCAGTAGTTACATTAGAAAAATATTTATCAGGTATTTGTAGTTTTAAATTCCTTTTTCCAGTTATGTTACTGCTTTTAGTGAAAATGGTTTCAGGCTGCAAAAGAGACTGAGGACAAGGTTTCCTGGCAGCTAACTGACTGCTAGTGTATCTATTTTATCATACTATGACTTCACCGGATGGAAGCTATTGTTAAATCTAATACCATATGAATAGATCTGTCTACCAACCAACACCACAGTGATGTCATCAACACAAAACACCCCTATGCATGTCCCATCAGTAGGTTGATGCCTTTTTACAGTAATGTATACCTACTCAAATATGTATAAATAAAAAGACACAAAGGCAATACAGTATCATAAACATTGTCATTCATTTTTAAAAATGCAAAATTACAGTTTTTATTGAACACATGTATGTAACATTTTCCATATCCAATATATTAAGGGTTTTCTGTACAAAAACAAAAAATGAAATTGCCTCATTTGGTCAGACCTCTAAACACAACAAAACAAAAACTTGCAAAATGTAAGAGAAAAATAATTAGGCTGCAGAGGGGCACAAATATAGGGACACTAAATAAGCTGTGGTATGGGGTGAATTCACAAGGACAAGACAATGTGCAATGGAATATCTGTAGCTATGTCCAAGTCTGGCCACAAGATGGGACTAAGCCATTCTGTGGCGAGTCCCATCAAATCCTTCCTCCTATTTTGGTCTGACCACAGCCTGTCATCTACAGTACACCATGAGCGATGTTCTCCTTGGCTAAACAGCAATGTAAGAATCTTCTTGAGTGACACATCCAGCCACTGAATGACGAAAAAAAGTATTTAACTGGGTTTAGGAATGAGGAGTATAAAACAATAAAGTGGGTGGTCGATGTTATTGCCTCCATGATGTCCAGGTACATTTACAATGGCACAGTGACCAATAATGCTCCATCCCTGTCTACTTCTATTGGCTAGGTTGAAGCCTCATCAATGTAAACATGCTGAACTGCAGCAGCTTCAAGCTCCAAGACTCTCTGAAACAGACAACAATGTGAAATAGGCCTAGAGCAGTTAATATGGTGAGACACAATACACTGAATTACACTATTATATTGTGACCATACTGTGCTGATATGATAGTCATTTCAGAGTATCATACTTAATTGCACCTATTCATAGCACCGTTTTCTCACACTCTCTGATGTTCACCCTGTAGAGCTGTTTCATCTGGATTCGGTTGCACTGCACAATACATGGTCCAAAGTAAACAAGCACAAAAGGTGAATGTATTCAGATGTAACTGAATGTAATTGTTGTCTGCAATTATCTGGTTCTGGATTTCTGGTAGTCTAATGGTGTTGTTTGCCACCAAAATGTACACACTATTTGTCTCCTCTTTTGGTTTGAAGTGTTCATGGTCTTCCACCATGGCCTGGCCATCTCTCAGTTCGGCTGAAGTTCTGCAAATATGACATGATATTATTTTAATACAGTAACATTGGCCTCATAGGCTTACTGATATGTTGTACTGCAGTATACTACAGTATACATACATAACGAGCACAGTGTAGATCAGTGTTCCTCAAACCCTTCCATGGAGGGCCTAGTGTATGCAAGTTTTTGCTTTTACCTAGTACAAGCCTGATGGAGTAGCTAACTAATAGGTTAGGATCTCCCCTCACCTGGCAGTCTAGGTCCTAATTATGCTGTAATTGAAGGGAAAGACCAAAAATCAGCATACACTAGGCCCTCCATGGAAGGTTTTGAGGACCACTGGTGTAGATGGTTGTAACTTTCTCTTTTGTGTCACAATATATTGCGTGGTGGAGAGAAAGGGAGACCAAGGCAGGTTGATGGTTGTGGAAATTATATATGTACTGACGAAAAAGCCATTGACTACTAAAAGACTGTTATATCCAATTCACAATTTTTGTGGAGAAAATACGCTATCAGTATATCTTAAATAAACACCTCAATAGACGGACTCCTGCATTCTGCCTCCATCTTTATGATCTACAACATGACAGAATAACGCACCACCAATGGAGGTTTTCTGGGCTGTCTATGCCATCCGTGACAGCCCGGGGAAACCCAAGGAGAAGATTCCCCTTGCTCTTGCCAAATGTTTTTTGGGGGGGAGCTAAGAGGGTGTCTGGAGGACCATGTCACTGCCCAGGCTCTATCCACCTGCCTGGGTCTACTGTCTTCTAGACAATAACTTCTCCAGCCCAGCCAGCTGGAGGCTGCTTCAACCATCTACAACTTCTGCCCTGCTGCTGGGACAAATTCTACACCATTCCGGCAGTCGGGCTAGGGGCTTGACCCGGCTGCCGAGTCTTCGTCGACAGCTGGAGGAGACCACGCCCACCTGCTGTCAGGAGGTAGCCAGCAGCGTAGGAAGACGATCCGTCCCCCAGGATTCTGTGGAACCCCGGCAGCACAGGAAGAGGATTCTCCCCAGCTGCCGAGTCCGATCGCCGGTGCCTGCTGGCGGAGCAACCCCTGCACCGGCGTCGGCCGCCCTTCCCCTTTCCAGCGCCGTCCGTTCCCATCCGTGCCGGTGCTGGTGTCCCGCCTCCTTGGTCGGCGGCTCTGCCCTCCCGCCCTGCCCCTTCTGCCGGTGGGGGTGCGTGCCGGGTGCCCTGCGGTTTTCCAGGTGCTCGGGTCTGGTAGCCCCACCCTGGGGGTGGGATCTGTCAGGATTTGATGGGACTCGCCACAGAATGGCTTAGTCCCATCTTGTGGCCAGACTTGAACATAGCTACAGATATTCCATTGCACATTGTCTTGTCCTTGTGAATTCACCCCATACCACAGCTTATTTAGTGTCCCTATATTTGTGCCCCTCTGCTTGTTTCATGTTGTGCATTATTGTTACCTGTTCTGTGTGGATGTATCCTGTCTGTCGTTGAGGACTGCTGAAGCAGGTATGAGGTAGACTGATTGTTGGCTTTATTGATTTTACAGAGTGCCTTCTCCACAATATGACTCGTGTTGATATCAGTAGGAGCATAGAACCAGGCATACGCTCTTTAGTAGCCACCGTGTCTACACCGCGTCAGAGTGTAGTAGGCTATTATATCGTTGTGCAGTTCTGCTTGACATTTGCCTATGTCAGTCTCCTGTATGCTACGCTATCAGTATATCTTAAATAAACACCTCGATAGACGGACTCCTGCATTCTGCCTCGATCTTTATGATTTATAACATGACACTGTCAGTGTGAAGAGCATTGTTGGACATTGGTGTTCTAATCATTGACTGTTCATTTAATGGTTTTAATATTTTGAAGATATTTTTTTAGTCACCATGAACAAAGACATCAAGTCCAATGTCTCAGCCTGTCCTAAATGCGCCCTTAACGAGGGGTCCAACCAACCTTTCTCTGGTCTGCTTCATCCTCTCTCTGTCCCTCGTCATCCCTGAGACACATTTCCTTGGACTTTGTTACTGGTTTTCCCCCCTCAGATGGTAATACCACTATTCCTGCTGTGGTTGATCATTTCTCTAAGTACGCTCACTATATACCTCTTCCCAAGATGCCTTCTGCTAAGGAGACTGCCGACCAATTGGTGAGGGAGGTGTTTCAAAATCATGGCCTACCCACTGATGTTGTTTCTGACCGGGCCCACAGTTTATCTCTGCGGTATGAGGGACTTGTGCCATGCCGTCGGGGCCGCGGTCAGCCTATTCTCCTGATACCACCCCCAGTCAAATGGCCAGGCAGAGAGGGACAACCAGAAGTTAGAGGCTACCCTTGGCTATCTGGCCTCCTCTGACCTCACCCACTGGTCACTCCAACTGCCGTGAGGGGGGCGTATGCCCACAACACCCTGCCAACCTCTGCCACTTGTATGTCACCCTTTGAATGCCTTTACGGTTACCAACCCCCACTGTTCCCTGTCCACGAAAAGGACCTGGCTGTGCCCTCCATGCAGAACCACATCTGCCGGTACCATATATAACAAACCACATTGAGGAAATACCATATTGTACTAAAAAGTAAAGTACTTACAGTTGAAAATATCTATTTTAAATTCCAGTAAAATTAAATGTATGCTCTTCAACTGATCACACTCTGCACCTGCCTGCCCTACAAGCATGACCACATTTGACGTGTCTGTATTGGAATATGTAGAAAACTACAAATACCTAGGGGTCTGGTTTGAGTATTTACTCTCCTTTCAGACCCACATCAACTAGCTCCATTCCAAAAGAAGAGCCAGAATTGGCTTCCTATTCCGTAATAAAGTCTCCTTCACTCTCCCAGCCAAACTTGCCCATGTAAAAATGACCATCCTCCCAATACTATAAAATGGTGATGTAGTTTACAGATCCTCATTAATCTCTCTCCTTAGAAAATTAGATGTTGTATACCACAGTGCAATTCGCTTTGTCACCAGTGCTCCGTATAACACCCATCACTACAAATTTTATAAACTAACCGGAGGGCCTTCGCTACACACCTGGCAACAAACACATTGGTATCATCTTATTTACTTATTTATCTTGTCTCCTAGGCAAAATCCCACCTTACCTAACATCATTCATCTCCAGAGCATCACCCTCTCTTATACTGTCTTCAAGCAGGTATATCTCTCTGATTGCCACAAAAGCCTGCACTTCCTTCAGCCACCTGTCCTTCCTCGCTGCTAATTATTAGAACATACTGCAAAAAATGGGTATTTAAAAAACAGGACTAGAATCGTAGTACACAAGTCAAATTTTTAGGTAAGATATACATGTCCCATGTTTTTACAATGCTTAAAATCTCAGCAAGATAGCTAATGCATCCGTTTTACAATAGCTATAACAAAAATAAATATTAAACCTTATAATGTGAGCTACAAGCCTTGTACACATGTGCCTCAAATAAAATAGGAGGTGGATTAAAATCACTGCTCAAAACTGCAATTTTTAAGTAATATATACATTTTGATTAAAAACAAAGATTAAAACTCAGGAATCTAGCAAATGTCTCCATTTTACAGAAGCTAAGGTAACAAGATAATTTTTAGTCATAATGTGAAGTACATAGCCAGTAACAAAAGCTTTATTTTTTGATGGTAAACTCAGCTGGCCATTTTTGTACCTCAAATAAAATGGACTGTCAATTAGAAACATGGCTCACAACCAAATTTTTTAGGTTATAAACATGTCTTATATCTTTACAAAGCTTGAAATTTCTTCATTTTACATTAGCTATAATGACCATAACATAACACAGCATAATGTGAGCTATGTGCTTAGTACACAATGACATTCTTTTTTTCGCCTATGTAGATTACAATCAAAGCTCACAAATGCAATTTTTTGGATTTGATATATATACATATATATATATATATATATATATATATATATATATATATATATATATATATATATATATATATATATATATATATATATATATATATATATATATATATATATATATATACATATACACTCACCTAAATGATTATTAGGAACACCATACTTACACTGTGATTGACCCCCTTTCGCCTTCAGAACTGCCTTAATTCTATGTGGTATTGATTCAACAAGGTGCTGAATGCATTCTTTTGAAATGTTGGCCCATATTGATAGGATAGCATCTTGCAGTTGATGGAGAATTGTGGGATGCACATCCAGGGCACGAAGCTCCCGTTCCACCACTTCCCAAAGATGCTCTATTGGGTTGAGATCTGATGACTGTGGAGGCCATTTTAGTACAGTGAACTCATTGTCATGTTCAGGAAACCAATTTGAAATGATTCAAGCTTTGTGACATGGTGCATTATCTTGCTGGAAGTAGCCATCAGAGGATGGGTATATGGTGGCCATAAAGGCATGGACATGGTCAGAAACAATGCTCAGGTAGGCCGTGGCAATGCCCAATTCGCACCAAGGGGCCTATAACATGCCAAGAAAACATCCCCCAAACCATTACACCATCACCACCAGCCTGCACAGTGGTAACAAGACATGATGGATCCATGTTCTCATTCTGTTTATGCCAAATTCGGACTCTACCAACTGAATGTCTCTACAGTAATCGAGACCCAACATTTTTCCAGTCTTCAGCTGTCCAATTTTGGTGTGCTCTTGCAAATTGTAGCCTCTTTTTCCTATTTGTAGTGGAGATGAGTGGTACACGGTGGGGTCTTCTGCTGTTGTAGCCCATCCGCCTCAAGGGTGTGCGTGTTGTGGCTTCACAAATGCTTTGCTGCATACCTCGGTTGTACTGAGTGTTTTTTTAACTCTCACACCTGAAACAAAGCATACTGTAACACTTACATGCAGAAACCCCTGGATACCTTTGTTAACCGAACACTGAAACTGAAGCACACATGTAACAGGATCGCAGGATAACAATGACCAACACCTATCTCTAGTCTTGGCTGTGTATATATGGAATGCTAAACTACCTAATCGAACACAGCTGTACATAATCATTAATCCAACCGATCTACAAGTTACAGCCTCACCTAATCTAAGCCCTATCACAACCCAAACTACAGAGAGGTGTGTACAAACACATAAAGGGATATTTCACAGACATAAAAGGAATAACCAAGACACCATGTAATGCATTGACAAAACACAAAGAGAACCTAACTAAACAACATACATTTGTAATAACTAAAATACATAAAGGAGTCCATATCTCAGTTAATGCATGCCAGCACTCACTGGGCCTGGGGACTGGGACAAGCAGAGTAGGGGGCCCTGTCATCAGCATAGCAGGAGACCCTGTCGTCAGTGTAGCAGGGGGTCCTGTCATCAGCGTAGCAGGGGGCCCTGTCGTGAGCGCACCAGGGGGCCCTGTTGTGAGCACAGCAGGGGGCCCTCTTGTGAGCATAGCAGGGGGCCCTGTCGTCAGCACAGTAGGGTTATCCCTGAAGTCAGGCAGCGGAGGCAACAACAGGCCCTCCAGGTCCATGCAGCCTGTCGTGGAGCCGGTTGTGGCAGGGCCTGTCATGGAGCCAGCTGTGGCGGGGCCTATCGTGGAGCCAGATTTAGGTGGGGCCCATCGTGGAGCCGGCTGCAGTGAGGCCTGTCGTGGAGCCGGCTATGGTGGGGCCTGTTATGGAACCGGCTGTGGCGGTGTAGTGGAATGAGAAAATGTTTAAATGTTCTGACACAAGTTGGTGTGGTGTTGGTATGGAGATTGTATGTTTATTTTCTTCTAGTACACAAAATAATAGTAAACCTGGCAATACGCAATACTCAGACATGAATGTACTGTCTACTTACACTCGCTGTATGTGGTGAGGACACAATGTAGAGTCTGTAATAAACATGATGGCAATAAAGGGGAATAAACCACATTTGCATCTCAAACCATTGTACAGATGTAGGTATGATAAAGTTGTGCCGCTTGTACCGTGTCACCAATCAGTGCATTTAGTTGCCAATAAATGGTCTATTAACAATGCAGGGTGGTGCTAAAACGCTTTAACCTCTTCATAAAAGTAGAACACAGAATACATTTATAGAAATTTCAATTCTGTCTAGAAAAAAAAGTTTCATAGATAATAATATATGAAGGTCATGGATCTGCAGCCCTAAAACAGTTTGGAAACATACTAATATGTCTGGTGAGTACATGTTTGACTTTTGATGTAATTAGTGTGAAACAAACCAAAGTCCTAGTGGTTTTAGTTGATGGAGTCCTAGGCTGCCTCTGAAATTTAGACATTTGGGTACATTTGGGCACCATCAGTGCCATTTCACTTTTATCAGGTACCAGAGAGCAACATTAATTTAATTTCACAAAAATATCGCTAAATGTGTACATTCAATCAAAAAACATCTGTTTTTACTTAGTTTAAAATTTCACCCAGACCTCTATCTATGTCCTCATTGAAATGAACCATTCTATGGTAAAGTTTTACACTGAACTGACCATGAGTTGGTGTCTGATGAAAACCGTAGCTGAGGAAAAGGAGCAGAATGGTTTCATCTAGATGAGAGGCCAGGCTGAGGAAGAGGAGTCTGTGGCTGAAGAGGCAGATGGTCAGTAGAGCTGTCTGTGGTCATGGGAGAAGATATATATATATATATTTCTGTGTATATATGTCAAAAGAAAAGAAAATGTCTCAAAACATGTCCCCATTCACAATTAAAAACACTTTGTGAATCCATCCATTTGAGCTTGACTTTGTGAAATATTATGAAACATTCATACATACATACACACACATATAAATATACAAATATATAAATAAAACAAACATTTTGCATGTTATGTTGACTAAAGGTAAAAATAATACAGTAATAACTGTGTTCACTTAGTGTATGGGCTTTTGTGTGGATTGGTATAAAATCATAATACAATGATCATTATTGAGGAAGGCCCATTGCTTAGCTTAGCTTAGTGGCTAACTAGTTGTGTGCTCATACAATACACCAGTAAAACAGTATTTGAAGTAATAAATAATAACATATTTATGTAATTTTTTGTCTCGCCTAAGTCGGCATAATGTCCAGAACCAGCCCTGGTGATCCTAAATGGAATAAATGAGACAATATTATTTACATGTTTTTTGTAAAAGTGTTCAATGTGTTTGGAATGTGCTCGGTGAGTGTGTAGGATGAATTTTGTATAATATAATATAACACAGAGCTACTTCAGTCCATACAGGCAAATGGGCAAAATGGTTTCATTAGTTTTGTTGGTGTATAGAATAGGCTGACTTTAGCCAAAGTCGGCTCTATTGTTAATTGTGGTTGTTTGTTTTCTGATTTTATGTGGACGGGGGAACTTGGTTAATTGGGTGTCTTTCTATTGCAATTGATTTATTATGTGAATCTGGTTAATTTATAAATTGGAACACACCTGTACCTTTATTTCGTCATTCTGCCATACACGCTGAAAAAGGGTGTCTTGCCCAAAACATTTGTGTGGTTTAAATAAATTATGGATTGGAGTACTATTCTTGTTCTCTGGTTTTTAACATATAATTATATAAATAATAATAAATAAAAAGTCAAATAACATACACTGTGAATAATATTTTCTTTAGGCTACTCAAATAAGCTGCAAAAAGAGGATCCATGCTTGATTAGTGTTGCATGACCTTCTTCTTTACTGATTGGGTGATAAGAGTTAAAATCTATTTGCTGTGAAAACCACAGGGCGGAGTTGATTATCAAAATGCCACCAGGTGTCTAATAAGCATCTGGTGGCATTTTTTAAACATCTGGTGATGTCACATGTGTGATGGTGTTTATTAAAGGCCTGGGGCCTCATGTATAAACGTTGCGTACACACGAAAAGAGTGCGTACGCTGGTTTCCAAACACACGGTGTGATGTATAAAAAATTACTTGACGTGAGAATATGCGGTCCGTCACAGAAACTTTTGAGCAGGCGTGCGAATGTGCGGGCCATACGCAAAGTATTGTCTGGCTCTGTAACTTCACAAATTCTAACTGAAAAGTGCCATAACTCACCAAACATTACAAAATAAAGTGTCCACTACAGTTATTGTAATACGTCTATGACGTTGACTATTCTAAAAACATAATTACATCCGCTAATAAAAGAATTGTGACGTAATAAGACCCTATTGGCGTTCCACACCGGTGCGCTCCGGCCCAATCTAACCTTTGCCTACGCGTCTGTTGTCACGTCTGACAATTCAGTGTACAGGTGTTCTGATGTGTTTATGCAGTGTTTGTCAACCTTTTACAGTTCCTTCCATTTTATTATTTAATTTAAGTGTGAAGTATGCATACAAATTGATTGTGTTGTTAATGCTAAGCGCTTGGTGCTGTCCAGTGCGGAAGTCTTTGCGAAAAGAAAAAAATATCTAAAAGATTTTTGTTTTGTCAAAATAAAAATATAAAACATGCAGGTTGTCTTACCTAACACCTTTTCGCAAAACTAATATTAATATGCTATATTGTCCCAAACTATTTGCAAATTTAACAGAGTTCATGTCAACGAAAGCAGCAGGCTGAACTACATTTTATTTATTGTCAGCCAATTTCAATGACTGCAATACAAGAGCAGCCTTAGCACTGGTAAGATATTTTAGTCTCATTACTTTTAACCCTCCTTGGTCTATTGACGCTCTAGATTATTGATTATCTCACAAACTGTTGGAAAGAGGAGAATTCGAATAAGATTCAAATAATGAGTAGTGGCTCACCTCTGTGTGTTCATCACAGCCGGAGAGATTTCGTGCCTCAAAGCCAACAATGGTCTTTCTTTTTGACCAGAGCCATAGAGAGAGAGAGCTGCATCAATGGAGGGTAAAAAATTATAATGTCACGTGGTACGGTCACGTGGTTCATGCGTCTCTAAAAAGTTACAAGCGTATGATTTAAATACATTGAAGTCTATGGGAGCAGCTGTAACAACAGCGATTTTTGGTATGATCTATTATATGAAAGTTGTTTCAAGTGCTGTTTACAAATTTACAAATTTATTTTTAACTGTTTAAGTTAGCTAGTTTTCCTCAAACATTTAAATTTGTTGATTTTATAAACTTACGCTAAATAACGTCAGCTAAAATGTGTCTGCAATGCAGGTTTAAAAAGTAATTCGGATTTTAAAGTTA
>JACXGM010036596.1:0-11339 GCA_016801145.1 Umbra pygmaea
TGTATAGCAGTCCCCGCACCCCACCTCGCTTACCCAAGACAGAGCCACCTGTACAAACCTATACATCACTCCACTGTGGTTCGTGTGCGTGTGTGCGCACTGTTGAGCCTGCGCTCCTGCTTGTTTCGGGATTTGCAAGCGGTGTATGTACTCAGTCAGGGCATAACCTTTTTCACCAAGAGGAATCACATCCAACCATATCACCAAAGAAATGTAGAACTATTATAATAATTGTACGAGGGCGTAACTCACAGAGGAGATGACTCCAGCCATGCAGTGCGCCCTCCTAGTTCCAATGCTGCAGTTTAGAAAAATAGAGACGCGCGTCCCACCGGGCTAACATATTTAGAACAATCATCCTGGCATCACATATGATCTGAACATTGATTGAATTAAAGTTTTTGCGATTGATAAATGCGTAATCATTCATGGATGGTGGCTACAGACGCAGTATCAATCGCTCAATTCTCCCCAATTGGAAACCCAGCAATCTTATAAAATTGTATTTTAGTCATAGTTTGAATATACCAGGCAGAAAGGGACTTCATAGCTGCTAAAACGGCTGGCATACTTCGACTATTGTTGGCTGTCATATATATACCAGACCTGTCCCTGATCTCCCGCTGAAAGGTCCAAATGTAGAGAGCGCTAATTAAGGTCCTCCAGATCTGCCATCGCTTCGACTACAGGACTGCCAAAGCGCTTGTATAAATAATATATCTATATTATTTGATTCAATTTGTTGTTTGCCTAATTTCTGCCTTCATGTTATAGGCCACCGCGAAGTGAAAGGGAAAAAATAAACCACTGCTGTATATAATTAATTCGTAATTCTGAAATGTAATTTGCAATATGGGGTAGTTGCGATGCAGACATATTCATCAATGATTGCTGGTTTAACAATTCACTGAACCGGGTGGTTATACCATGAACACCGCTAGTCACACTATAGAATTTGCGTACACGAAGTCAGACCAGACGTGAGATTTTATCGCAGCCTACGATCACGTTCAAATTGATAATTTTGATAATTGATAATACGCCTGTTTTAGTTCGTACGCACGTTTCATAAATGAGGGCCATTGTCTCAGAAATTTGGTGACCTTATAATATAGCCTAGTGAATATGCCAACACCTCCTCACATAGGTATGGCAAGCAGATCGGAAAGTTTCCATACATTAATGATTTTAAAACAACAGCAATATTTCCCATCATCTACTCTACTGTACAGGATAATTCACCAGCCACAGCATTAGTTAGCTAGCTTGTAGTTTAGCAGCAGGTATGCTGTTATCCCTCACAGGCTACCTTCTTTAAGACCTGTTGTAAAACGACAACTTCTCGTGAAAAGAAATAAGAAAAAATAACCCATTTACTAATCCTGCTTTATTAGTTTGCTTAATCTATATCCTGAAAACTGTGAGTAATCTGCTTAATTAGTTTGCTTTAATCCATATTGTGAAAACTGCGGGTAGTGAAAATAGGTGTTGATAGTTACAAACCACCCTTAAAGGTCGTATAATAACATACTGTTATTGGGTAAACTTCGCACAATTTGGATTGGATTAAATCGTAGGTGTACTCCTACATGTAATGAATAGTCCAATGTTACAAAAAGGAACAATGTCAGAATGGGAAAATGTATTGCTTAAAAATGTCAAGAAAAAACTTAGGATCTTCCCTCTTTCCATTTTTTAACATTATGCTAAATATTCATCTCTTACACATTACAAAAATTGTTTGCATCAGGTGAACATTTCAGAAAATATTGCTGTGCTTGTCATGTGAATTATTAGTTCATCAACTTTTAAACTGAATTATGATCTGCATCATCAGCCTTGTGTTTAAACATGTACTGTACGTTTGTAACCAGTGATGTATACATATTACATTTTACTGGCCATCGTCTCATTGATTTTAAAATCGGCGATAAAGCAAAGGGGCATTTAGGGCGTGGTTATGGCGTTCGGTTGTACGACAAGACACTCAAAGGTGTTGGCATTTCACTTTTTTCCGGTAAGTAACGTTACATTTTGTTTTAAATTATGTGTTAATACTGTTTTTCTTTAGCATTCCAATAAATAGCCGTTAGCTAGCTAGATTACTCCTCCCTCTCGTCTAAAGTTGTCACATCTGTGACCAAGATGTCTGCGCCCGTAATGGCAAATTCAATGACGTAAATCAGATCTTAACAAACCAATGGGTGACGTCACACATGGCTCCATCCAGTAATTTACAATCTATGGTTGAGTTAAAAATATATTTTAGGCAATGTCTATTCCCTCTCTGTCCTTGCTTGAAATGTATTCTATTTTCTCTCTCCTTGGTAGGATTTAGTTCTCTTTCATCATCCTCACTTTCCTTTCTGTCACTCTCCTCATCCCTTGCAGTGTAACTTGCACTTTTAATCTGTGATGTAACTGAAGTTGGAAGAATACATGTCAATGTTATTGTTGAAGGACACAAAAAGTTATGTCAATAGGGAAATATTGCAAAAATATAAGTTTCCATATACCTGTGTCAGCTTTAGCTGTGTAAATGTTCTCAGTGTTATTCTGAGACAGATTGACAGGTCCAGTTGTCTCTTGGTGTAGGAGCTCTTCTTTTTCTCACATTGGAGCGATGTGCAAAGATGGAAGTTATGGCATCTGCTTTTAGTCTTTCCCTTGTTTGACCTCAAACTGATCTGCCTCAAAATGTGCCTGTAGAGTAACATTTGTTCTTTCTTAGATTAATTTATGCACATACAATACCTGTACCATCTCCCCGAGAACATACCATATCAGATCATATCTTGTAGTTGTTAATTGCACCATTTTTGATGTTTTTCAATCTGCTTTTAGCTACTATGTCAGCCGCAGCTGGAACCAGCTCCCAGAACAGATCAGATGTGCTCCAACAGTAGTCACCTTTATATCCAGACTCAAAACACATCTGTTTAGCTATGCATTTACTGAATGAACCCTGTGCTATGTCCGAACTAATTGCACTATATTTTATATGGTTCGTTCAGTCTCTTTTATTTCTTAAACTGTACTATTTTTTCTAATTTTTTTCAATTTATTTTAATTGCTTTAAATTAATCTTTAATCTGTTTTAAATTTTTATGTTTTCCTGTTTATGTAAAGCCCTTGAATTGCCATTGTGTATGAAATGTGCTATATAAACTTGCCTTGCCTTGCCTTGCCTTACATGAAGGGTATTTTATAAATGCTACTGAATACAATATCTTCACATCACTACCTTGCATAATTTCTTATTGTTGGCATCTCCTGTGATTGTCCTATTACTCCTGGTCACTGTGATTAACCATTTCTACTCTCATTTTCTGCAGGGAAGCCAAACATACTGACCCCCTTCTTTAAGCGGGCGGTGCACCCCCATGCTGCACATCCAACCATTGTACAAGAGGCTGGCGACAAGAAAGACATTAACATATGCCCAATAATTGCTCTATTAAAATGTTAAAGTTTAATAAGTCCATTGCCTATTTGTTTTCAGGAATAACTGAATTACTGAATGTCCATGCCTCAAAACAAAAAACGCTTTGGTTAATTCTGTCAACTAATACAGACACAAATCTTTATCATTATTTTGGCTGACACAATAAAACATAAAAGTAACAAATGTACTGTTAAGAGCAACTTGCAGGTTAAATGGATAACTGAATTAATAGTTAATGTTTTGGGAAGTAGTCTTTTAAAAACACATATGTAAGAAAATCTATGTTTCACAAAACAAAGCAGGATTTAGATGAAAATGTGCCCATAACAAGCCAGGCTCCGCCCGGCTAGCAACGCGTCATATGACGTAGGCAGAGGCAAACATGAGCTGCGCTTTGCTCTCTCATTGCGTTTGTCGATGTAGTTAGAGCAGTGGTGAGAGACAGCGCGAGATATAAAGTTTTACAGTAGCCGTAATCGTATCAGCTTAGTTTCACTTTCGTTTTCATATGTAATTTGAGCACGACTTTGACAGACTACCTTGCGTTACGTCACTTTGGATCTGTGATTTATAAATGTAGATGTTATTGTTAATTACTATTTTATCTCTAAATATAGTTTTTGGCAGATGTATATTTCTCCAATCTAGTTGTTTTTCATTACTGTACACTATTCTATATTGAGGTGTCCAACCTGCAAGTTGCTCATTAATGGTTTCACTTAGACTGTGTTAAGTTAAAAAACTTCAAATCGCATCAAGTTTAGTATATGATGACTTAACAGTGAGCACTATACGGTAAGTGCATTTCACTATGTAGTCTTTTACTGTGCATTGATGCAGCTGAAATTAATGCACTTGCTTTTTATATAGTGATTTTATTGTATATCTAATGTATTGAAGTATACGCCTCTGTGTGCAACAGTACAATAAAGGAATACTTAATGAAGAACAGCCATTTACTGAACATAACTTGATGACATACATTGCTAAAAATGTAATTTTTCACTTGCGGGAACAACCCTTTTTTCCCAATAGCGACTTCAAAGTAATTTCACACGTGGTTCTAAATTGTTATAAAACATATCCTGCAAGTTTTATAATGATTGGACAAACGTTTTATGATCTATAGCTTGATTTGTGCCATACCGCGTGCAGTTATTATACATTTAAAGCATCCCCTAGTGGTCAACTTTAATGAGACTTGCAAGGCGTGGTTCAGTTACTTATGAGGACATATCCTGAAAGATTTGTCATGATTGGAGAATGAATATGCAAATAATAGTAAAATTTGTGTAATGCCACTTACTATCTTGTGCTTGTAGCGCCCCCTAGTGGCATATGTATATGGGTGGGTATATATCTGGGGTACTTATCTGAACATATCCTGTAAGTTTTGTAATGATTGGCCCTATGGTTGCTGATTTACGTTTATTTTTGTCCAGAGCCATGCCCCTTTTGAAGTTCATTGGTCAATAACTTGAAAAGTAATTGAGATATTGACATTTTATTCAACTTTTAATAAGCTTGGTCCAATGATGTTTCACTGAAAATTTGGTTGCAATGGGAGCTACGGTCTAGGAGGAGATGTGAACAATTTGAAAATGGTGGAAAATTTTTCTAGGCGGACCTTAACGGTCCTTGAGGCATTATTGTGGAGCACATACAGCTCCAGATCGCTGTAGGGTGAAGTATCCCTTTAAGGCTGTTGGGAATAAAGGACTCAAGGCCTCACTATTTTTTGTAGAAGGTTCTGGTTTTGTGCCTCCAATATTTTCATGTAAGGGCTTCTGAGAGCACACCCATAAAAATAAGAAACAGTGAAAGATCATGTTGGAGAAAGTTACAGGGTCATCCAGAACCACCCCGGTGATTAATATATAGGCGGGGCCAGGTGATAAGTGTTGGTATAAAAATGGATGTACAGTATTAACAGGCCAGTTGTCCTGCAGAATAACAACTTGGCTTTATGATGTTTCAATGAAGTCTATTTGGATTTAAATCCTCTTGTACAGTTTCTCTGTTTCGCAGACAGGAGGAAACTGTTGGGCTTCTCCCGCCACGCCAATATGTTTATAAACATCTAAAAACAGCCTCTTTTTGAACTGGCCAAAAAGGCAGCAACAATAATGAATCAATCAATAGTTTAAAAACATGTAATACAATACAACACATGATCCAGTATAAGGAAATTAATTACATTCCTCTTCAACAGCATAAGTCACCATAAATTTAAAGTATTTACATTTTTTAATCATTATTGAAAATGTATTTAATAGGAAAATAAATGAATTCGTTTTTTACTAAATTCAACTAATTTTAACTACAACAAAATAAGAGTGTCATCTAAGTTTATAAATCGAGCAGACTTCTTGTTTGTGCAGATTGTGCTTACAAAAGTCAATTAAATTAACATTAATGTGCATCTGTGCAATTGTTTTATTTCCTCCAAACTTTCAGTTTCTATCAAAGAATTTTCCATATGCAGAATGGCACTTTTGATGATCATTAATATGCACCAATCTGTGGAGCCATGATAAAGTGTCTATGCTGTGAAGCTGACAGCCTGGGCCACAGGGATTCTAGACTCGAGATGGTTTACTGGCTCTCTTTGAAAACAGAATTCACCATCTTGTTCAGTTTAAAACCAAAATGCCACAGCAATTACATTATTCTTCTGTCATAAAATCAGTTGTAAATTGGGGTGAAAGAGGTAACCACAGAACAAGAACACTAAAGGGAATCAACTTCTGTGAGAGTATGTTGTATTGCATATTAATTGACATATTGTATTGGATTAGATCAAATAAGAAGTGTTTGAACTAATGTACATTTTCAAAACATCCTTGCTCATTAGCTCTGCTGGTTTGATTTGTACTGCTAATACATTTAAGTCAAACCTTATTTCCTTAAAGGCCACATCTTTTTTGGAAGATTAACCTGTGACCTACATTGTCATGTCTTTAAAAAAATAATTATGTTAAAGTGACTCAGCTCTTTGTAAAAAAACCCAGTAAGGAACCTTTATAGTGTGCTGTATAAGTCAGAAAGCTTCTAAAAGCCTCTCCAAGACATACCTTATAACCTTGCACAGCCAAACTTTACTTGTTGAAACATTTTTTACATCTGCCATAGATTAAAGTCTCAACCAAACAAAACCTGCATTCTGGGATACATGCAGAAGCTCTCTTTCCAATAGAAAGGGATTAGTTGAACCAAATAACAAAACAACACATTGTGCTGCATTTCCATGTGCACTGTACACCAGTGTTTTACTCCACCAGATTTTTGTGTTTCATCCACTGACTGGCATTGGTGTACTCTGGGCTATGAACCAAGCCTGCTATCACTTGGGGCCAAGCCCAGGGCCACTAGACTTCAGGAGGAAAGGGTTTGGTGAATCATGCTGGTAGAAAGACTTACTTTTAATAAACACAACATTGTATCTGAATTAACTGAATATTAACAAAAACAAAAGTCAACACCTACAGAGATGCCAAAACACACAATGGCAAAAGTTGGACAAGTATGTGGAATGTCTGAAAGTGGTGTAAGGATTGGAGGGGGTGTGACATGAAAAGCAAAGACATTGTGTTGAGTGAAACCTCTCAATGTGCAGGTTAGATGGGTAATTCTTGTGTAAATGTGTCCAAAATAATCCCAATGCACTGTGTACTAAGCAGACCTATGCTTGGTTGTTTGCCAAGACAATGGCCCTCATTTATGAAACATGCATACGACCTAAAACAGGCGTACGACGGGCGTACGCCGATTCCTACGCAAGGCAAAGGATTTATCAATTTGAACGTGATCGTAGGCTGCGATAAAATCTCAGGTCTGGTCTGACTTCGTGTACGCAAATTCTCTAGTGTGACTAGCGGTGTTCATGGTATAACCACCCGGTTCAGTGAATTGTTGAACCAGCAATCATTGATGTGTCTGCATCGCAACGACCCCATATTGCAAATTACATTTCAGAATTACAAATTCATTTTATACAGCACATTGCTATTAAGTGGTTTATTTTTTCCCTTTCACTTCGTGGTGGCCTAGAACATGAGGACAGAAATTAGGCAAACAATTTAAATCAAATAATATATATATATGATTTAAACAAGCGCTTTGGCAGTACTGTAGTCGAAGCAGATGGCAGATCTGGAGGACCTTAATGCGCGCTCTCTACATTGGGACCTTTCAGCGTGAGATCAGGGACAGGTCTGGTATATCACAGCTAACACTAGTCGATGTATGCCAGCAGTTTTGGCGGCTATGAAGTACCTTTCTGGTATTTTCAAACTACGATGAAAAGACAATTTTATGAGGGTTTCCAATTGGGGCGAATTGGGCGATTGAGTGTACTGCGTCTGTAGCCACCATCCATGAATGATTACGCATTTATCAATCGCAAAAACTTTAATTCAATCAACGTTTAGATCATATGTGATGCCAGGATGTTTGTTCTGAATATGGTAGCCCGGTGGCTGGGTGGGACGTGCGTCTCTTTATTTTTCTAAACTGCAGCATTGGAACAACGCTACAGGAGAGCGCACTGCATGGCTGGATTCATCTCCTCGGTGAGTTACGCCCTCTTACAATTATTATAATAGTTCTACATAGTTCTTTGGTGAAACGGTTGGATGTGATTCCTCCCGGTGTAAAAGGTTATGGCCTGACTGAGTACCTAACACCGCTTGCAAATCCCGAAACAAGCAGGAATGCAGGTTTAAGTGTGCGCGCTAATGAACCACAAAATGATGTATAGGTTTGCTCAAGGGCAGTTGGCTCTGTCTTGGGTAAGCGGGGTGGGGGACTGCGATACACACCAGAGCAGGCCTGTAACATAATTATGGCATGCGGGGTTCTCCATGATATTGCGCAAGAGACCGGTGCCATTCAATGAAGATCAGAGGCCACATCAGCCACTGAAGGAAACAGGATGTTAATCTGAGCTTCTAATATAGTAATTGCTATTTTGGGTAAAAAAGCTAGTTAAAAAATACAACGTGGAATGTTTAGTGAAAATAATTATTTCATTTGAAATGCTTTTCAGGTTCTCGTTAATAGTTTTCAATGACTGTAGCAGTAACCACAGTCAACACTGCAGTTTCCTTTAACAATCGATGACTGATTGTAAACTTCCAATTAAAACCAAGTGGTTGGCCTGCACCTGAGACCTGAGCATCTTTATTTTATCTCAGAGGAAATCATTTTCTTTGCCGGATTTCGCTTATCCATGTCGTAAATTCTAAGGGCGAGTCCTCTAATTCATGCATATTTGTGGGCGTGTTATTTAAATTACGATTGTTTTCAACCGTCTGATTTATCAACAGCCGCTCATTCGTATGCTGGAATTGGATGATTTATGCGCTCAGATCTACACTGGTTTCTTTGCACGTTTGATGAATGAGGGCCAATAAATCCACCAGGTGGAGTGAAGCCATAAGCCTCTTAACTACACTGCTCAAAAAAATAAAGGGAACACTAAGATAACACATCCTAGATCTGAATGAATGAACTAATCGTATGAAATACTTTCGCCTTTACATAGTTTAATGTGCTGACAACATAATCACACAAAAATGATCGATAGAAATTAAATTTATCAACCCTGGAGGTCTGGATATGGAGTCACACTCAAAATCAAAGTAGAAAACCACACTACAGGCTGATCCAACTTTGATGCAATGTCCTTAAAACAAGTCAAAATGAGGCTCAGTAGTGTGTGTGGCTTCCACGTGCCCATATGAACTCCCTATAACGCCTGGGCATGCTCCTGATGAGATGACGGATGGTCTCCTGAGGGATGTCCTCCCAGACCTGGACTAAAGCATCCGCCAACTCCTGGACAGTCTGTGGTGCAATATGGCATTGGTGGATGGAGCGAGACATGATGTCCCAGATGTGCTCAATTGGATTAAGGTCTGGGGAATGGACGGGCCAGTATGTATGGCATTGTCTTGCATTAGGAGGAACCCAGGGCCAACCGCACCAGCATATGGTCTCACAAGGGGTCTGAGTATCTCATCTTCGTACCTAATGGCAGTCTGGCTACCTCTGGCGAGCACATGGAGGGCTGTGCGGCTCCCCAAAGAAATGCCACCACACACTATTACTAACTCACCACCAAACCGGTCATGCTGGAGGATGTTGCAGGCAGCAGAACATTCTCCACGGCGTCTCCAGACTCTGTCACGTCTGTAACATGCTCAGTGTGAACCTGCATCCATCTGTGAAGAGCACAGGGTGCAGTGGCAAATTTGCCAATCTTGGTGTTCTTTGGCAAATGCCAAACGTCCTGCATGGTGGTGGGCTGTAAGCACATCCCCCACCTGTGGACGTCAGGCCCTTCATCGAGTCTGTTTCTGATAGTTTGAGTGGACACATGTACATTGTGGCATGCTGGAGGTCATTTTGCAGGGCTCTGGCAGTGCTCCTCCTGCTCCTCCTTGCACAAAGGCGGAGGTAGCGGTCCTGGTGCTGGGTTGTTTCCCTCCTACGGCCTCCTTCACATCTCCTGATGTACTGGCATGTCTCCTGGTAGCGCCTCCATGCTCTGGACACTATGCTGACAGACACAGCAAATCTTCTTGCCACAGCTCGCATTGATGTGCCATCCTGGATGAGCTGCACTACCTGAGCACTTGTGTGGGTTGTAGACTCCGTCTCATGCTACCACTAGAGTGAAAGCACCGCCAGCATTCAAAAGTGACCAAAACATCAGCCAGGAAGCATAGGAACTGAGAAGTGGTCTGTGGTCACCACCTGCAGAACCACTCCTTCATTGGGGGTGTCTTGCTAATTGCCTCTAATTTCCACCTGTTGTCGGTTCCATTTGCACAACAGCATGTGAAATTGATTGTCAATCAGTGTTGCTTCCTGAGTGGACAGTGTGATTTCACAGAAGTGTGATTGACTTGGAGTTACATTGTGTTGTTTAAGTGTTCCCTTTATTTTTTTGAGCAGTGTATATAACAATCTCTGCTTGGGCAGGAAGAGGCAAAGCAATACAGTTCATCATTGTTTACACAACCATTGTATACACCGGAAGTTATTCAATCAACAGAGTTACATTTTTAAATCACTCGGAATTCTCCTTTAAAGAGAAGAACATAAAGATGTGGCTACTCTAAAGTGTTGCCGCCTGTACCGCATCCCAATCAGTGCATTTAGTTGCCAATAAATGGTCTCTTCCCGACCCTGGGTGGTGCTAAACCACTTAAAAAACAACAATCATAATGGGTTTGTCTTTAACATTGATGCAGGTGTTTGCAGGTGTTCTAATCCCTCCTAGGGATACTGTTTTTTTGGCACAGAGTTATTAAAGCAATGTAATTGTGTTATTATACAGTAGAATAAATACATTTCTTAATTTAAATAAAGCCTTGTTTGTTTTAAAACTTTTAAGAAACAAATAAATATTGTAGACTATATTCTGCATCTGCATTCTCTGATCTACTGTAATTCAATGAAGGAACGGGTGTGTAGTGTAGCCCACTCCATTCTCCAGAATGTATTCCTGAATCCTTTGTGAAATGTTGTAGCTAAAAAAAGGGTAGTGAATGACATTGTTTTAAGTCGTCATATAAACTCTTTCACAGGAATCCTCACAGCGGATGTGGGGTAGCGGTTGTGTATTTCTTTGAGTTGATTCATAGCAAAAAAAACTTTGTTCTTTCACAAATATGTGCTCATTCATGTGTAATTACTTCCACCTAATAATCAAAGTATTTTGATTAAATATAAGTGTAGAATCTTTCATTCACAATACATACAATCGTGCCGCTTGAATTGCGGAAGCCATGTTACGCCTCCATCTTTAAAATACATTAGCCAAAGAGGGACATACCTGGAAATTCAAGCTCGGCCATTCACGCTTTTACACAAGTGGCACTGTGAC
>JACXGM010036597.1:0-11359 GCA_016801145.1 Umbra pygmaea
TGGAAGAACTTGAGCCCTTAGCTTGAGTGGATGAGTAATCAACTTTGCTCACTTCAGGATTAATATCACCCACAATTAAATGCAAACTCATGTCACATGTTTAACAAGAGAGAATGCAAAGTGTAAAATGTAATCAATACCTTAACCACCTTGGCCAGACTCTGTTAGTTATCAGACTACTTTGGGAATTAGCTAAAGTTGATCACTACTCTCCCTTGGTTTGGCAAGTGAACTTACAGGTACACTCAGATATGATGATCAAAAACAGGGTTCAAGAGCTAAGGTTTTTGGGGCTAGTTACTTTGAGTTTCCACTCAAACCACTGGGATTTTGTCTTCTCTGAGAATAGGCCAGTGTTTCACCCTTGGCAGGTACTGTCTGAGCTACAGCCATGTATATGTTTGTGTTAATGACACTGTACAGTTTAATATAGGCTGGTCTGCTCCAACATATATTTTTACTGTAGCTATGGATGAACTCCCTTTTTTTCAGAAAATTTGTGTTTTCTTTTATTCGGGTGCGGTACCCTGAGACTATCAGTCCTCTCACTTAATGATAAAGTCTGTGATTTTCGTAGTTGCAAAACAATTTTTTAGACCCCCCCCCATTTTAGTCTGCATGTGAATTATATTGTTTATATTATATGCACAATCAAAGTACAGTCATTGTCATAACGTAGTTAGCTTGAAACCTGACGTGTTCTCAAGGCTATTGCAGGTATTCCCTTACCAAACGTCAGGCAGGGAATTCACACCAAATGGTTAGCTAACATAGGGGAAGTCCCATTGACAGAGCTGTCAATTAAACCAGAGCTACATGGTGATGTCTAATGTGTTTGCAGTGCAGGCACATACTCTAAACACAAGAGAACAAGAGAGAAATAAAAAATAAACAAGTCCAGAGCGGGGACCTTTTTTAGCTCTAGGGCGCCTGAATTCACATTGTTTAGAACCTAGAGGCCAAATACAGTCATATACAAAAGTTTAGGCACCCCTGACAATTTTCATGATTTTCATTTATAAATAATTGGGTGTTTAGATCAACAATTTCATTTTGATCTATCAAATAACTGAAGGACACTAATATTTCAGTAGTGAAATGAGGTTGCATACGACTGTAGATCTAAATATTGCCAAAACTCACAGAATGCATCTTTAATACAACAATCTCATACTTGTAGTTGCTGTTTTTTCCATAAATGACGCAACACTTGTGATGTTTATTGACGTGTTTGTGATTTTCTTGTTCATTAGTTATTTACTGAAATTGTTAGAAAATCTACTTTTAAAGTTGGTGCTCTTTTCCATCAGTTGCAAAGGTCTTGCGATGCCTTCTATTAGTGTTACCACAGTGAGAATACAATGTTTGTTTATTTATGTATAATTCTTTGCATATACCCTGTGAAATCCCACATAATTATGCAATTAATGTAAATGCATTCAAGCATTGTTTATATGCAATGTAGCAATCATAAATCAGTGATTTATTGGTCAACCTTGTGTTGTTAGGAATATGATGGCTGACCTTTCCTGATAATTTTTAGACAGGCAATGGTCACACATTCAGTGGCCCAGAGGTCTACAACCATGTCCTACTCAGGGTTAATGGATGCTGATTACCCTCTGCTTTTATTCCAGTGTCTATACATGTCCTATTGGCCCCTAAATCAGTATGCAAAATGAGAGTTGCAGGATGTGAGGTGATGTTCGGGTGCCTTGTAAATATTCAAATTGCAGCCACATGAAGGCTTAATCAGTCCTTAAATTACAGTCAGGGTGTAAATTGCTCCACAGATTTAGAAATCACTGGTGGTTCAATCTACAAAATCTCTATTTATGTTCACACTATAATGAAATCTGAATAAGAGTGATAAGTGGTTTTGCCTTTGACAATGACATATTGAGGTAATTAATGCTCCATTTGTTGGTTTATTTAGTGAAGACAGTTGACAGATAATCCAAAATATGGCAATATTTAATATTTATATATTTATCTGATATATTTAGTGGTGATTTGAAATGTATTGTATAATGCCACAGGTAAGTATTTTAACATAATTAATAACCACATTTTACCTAATGTATTAAAGGTTTTTAGCATTTTTTATTTGGGGACCTGACAGGCATTTGAGTTGAGTTTACTACCATGTATGATTGTTATTTTGGTTTCTGTCTGTGTGAACTGTGTACATTTTGGTTTCTCTGGCTTAGTATGTCACATGGACTTAGTTAACCATAGATCACATCCAATTGATTCAAGCTGTTGCCAATTAGTGTCATTAGTAAGGTATTTAAGTTAAGTTTGAATGTTGGTTTCGGTCATTGTTCCCATATCAGTTTGTGCTATTATAATAAGTAAAGCTTGTAGTACGTTTGCTTTGCATTCCATTTCTCGCCTTGCATTTGTCTCACTCAGCACCACAAAATTGTGGAAAGTAGAGCAGTAGCGCTCGCATTGTGAGAGAATTACAGACCATAGATGAAAGAGACAGCGAGGGAAAAGGCATAGCAGACCGGCTTGGGCAAGAGAAGCATAGTATTTTAGCGAATATACAGATGTGGCTACGATAAAGTGGTGGAAAAGGGGCGGGGCTGTACAGAGTTGTACCTCAGCCGATGAAATTTCGGTGGCAGTTTTTAAAGGCAAGAAATCCTACACAGTTAATAATAAACAGTTAAACTCAACACCACTGAAGACATGGACCATTCACTTGATGGAGTGAGGGTATTGATCTTTCAACCGGACATCCCGGGTTCCAATCCAGCGTGTGACCAAAGCATATTTTTATGTCATAGCATATTTGTTTATTAAAACATATTCTGGGCCCCATATTGCACCCAGCGCAATTGACTTTTTACACTATCATTCCTATTTTGCACACTATTAGGGAATGAACTTGTGCTCCTGGGGGCAGTTCAGCGAAAAGAAGAGGCGTGTTCCGGCGCAAACGTTCCCTAGTGCTATTTTGTAGTTCCAGAAAACAATTCCGCCAAATACCAGGAAAAACCTAGTTAAAAGTAAGTGGCGTGTTATTCAGATACTATTATAAGGGCGCATGCTTGGCCATAATGTAGCGTGTGCACAATGTGCATACATTTTGCTCCAATCTACACAGATGCAGCAGTTCCCATTATGGCAACCCATAGATAATTACAATGAAAATATTACCGAATTCATTGTGGTGTCCGAAGATGCGAAAAAATAGGCATACCTCTAGTGTACACATTTACCCAAATTATTCAGAATGAATTATTTGCACTGATATACATCAACAGCAAGGGAACCCATTCAATCAACATACAAGTAATTTGCGATGCTAATAGTAAAATCACCCATGTCTTTGCGAATTACCCTGGCTCAAGCCATGACTCATTTATTCTGGCAAACTCTGCCATTCCTGACATTTTTTAGGGGAATCCCACCTTGGATGGGTGGCTGTGAAGGGGACAACAGCAATCCATTAAAGACATGGCTCATGACACCATTTATGATGCCAGCAACAGTGTGCGAAATGCTTTTTAATCAAAAACACACACAAACACCCAGTGTAGCCTATTGAACGAACATTGGCACACTGAAAATGCACTTCGGGTTTTTGGATAGGACAGGAGGCACTTTACAGTACTCAATAAGTCACAGCATTTTTTGTGGCTTGTTGTGTTTTACTTAAGGAGACAATGTTGAAATGCATGTGCTGTTGCCACTTAACCCAAAGGCCCCAGCAGCCGAATGGGAGAGGAGAGATTATTTGTCAGAAGCGTGAGGTGAGCAAAGAAATTGCAAAAATAACACCATGCATTCATAACCTTGTGATTTAGTGAGAGTGAGCCCAAAACATTGGAAAGTATGTATTCATGACATTTCTTTGTTATTTCTTTTTTACAAAATGTTAATAATCTGCTGTAATAATAGCAATCCGCCATGGAACAAGCGTGCCTCCTCTTAAACGTACAATATGTCGTTTTTGGCCACTGGGGCCTCTCATTTAAAACAATAGCAAAACATGTACTTTGATGACATCAAGAAGTAGCGTTGGATTATGGGTTTTGTTGTCGTCGTCAATGACAACCTGCCAATCTAGCGTCTCGGCAGAAATGTTCACTGACAAAGTAATGTATTGTTAAATATATTATAACTTTATTCACGTTATGTTTGGCGGTTCCCTGGAACTTAGAGCGACTAGAGGAGTCAAAGGATATATGACGCCATTGACGGGCGACAAAATGAAGTGTCCTGTGTCTTTGAATTAAATTACAAATTTCTCTGTGTTTGAAAGTTGGTGGAAACATTTGGGATAATGTAAGTACACAACTAATATATATATAATATAAGTATACTGATGTTTGCTTTTTTAATCTTTTGTTATTGTTTTGGAAAACTACATATTTTACCTTTAAGAACTTTGTAGCAGAGGGTTTCAGAGGTCTGTAGAGTCCCATTTGGTTCCTGTTCTATGGAAAAAATCGACCATTATTCCCATTCCAAAGAAACCCTGTCCTACAGGCTAAAACAAAGAACATTGAAATAATAAAGCCTTGTCAACTTATGGACATTGAAGAAACATATTTTCAATTAGAGAGAGAGAGACAAACAAAGAGGGGACATCATGCATGCTTGTACACAGAGGACTGGAGTCACTGCACAAGACTAGGGAGCAGATCAGGCAGGACTATACAGATGTTGATCCAGAGTTGGCAGAGTTGCTGAGGGAGGATGCTGATGCTGTAATTAACATCGGTGTGTCTTTTGATGGCACCTGGCAAAAAAGAGGCTTCACTTCCCATTATGGCATTGGTGTTTGCATAGACATTCTAACAGGACTGGTCATTGACTTTGAGGTCTTATCCTCTTACTGTCATGCGTGTGTCCTAAAGGAAGGTGCCAAGAGAGAGGGCAGGATGTCTGTGGAGGAATATGAAAGCTGGAGGGAGACGCACAGTGACTGTGCCAATAATTTTACAGGGTCTAGTAAGGCAATGGAGCAGGAGGCAGCAAAGGGGATGTGGGCCAGAACAGTCAGTCGCCACCAGCTGCGGTACACTGAGATGCTCTCAGATGGGGATAGCTCTGCTTTTAAAGAAGTACTGTCACTGAACCCATACCCTGGGCATGAGATTGTAAAGCTGGAGTGTATAATCCATGCTCACAAATGAATGGGCACAGCGCTTAGAAAATTTAGTGCAGAGCGCAAATTGGGAGGCAAGGGTTTAGGGAAACTGACCGCAAAGAAATGCAAAACACTGCAGAATTATTACAGGGGGGCAATTTCAAATAAACAGGGTTCACTAGATACAATGAAGGCAGAGATATGGGCAGGCCTTCTCCACCCACTGCATGTCAACAGATGAAACACCATTCCATACTAGGTGCAATCCATCTTGGTGTTAGTATCGGAGGGCAGAAGACAAAGGTGAGACCCCCGAAAGCCACACACGACATGCTGCAAATTACCTATCCCACAAGGTGGGCCAGAAACTCCTCCCCATCTATCACTGCATGTCAAGCAACAGCTTGCTGCAAAGAATGCAGCATGGTGGCACACAAAATGCCAATGAGTGCCTCAAAACTGTTTTTTTAGGCAAGAACAGGGTCGAGGCAGCGGCAAGCAGGGCCATCTCCTCTTTTAATTAGTGCCTCAGCTATGCTTAATGTGATGGTAAACTTATGACTGGAGAGCACACTTATTACAGTGAACACCATCAAGCAGGCAGACCTGCTCAGGGTGTCCAAAGCAAACGCCATTCAGTCTGCAAGTGAAAAACGCAAACGAAAACTTGTGAGCACCGGCAAGAAAGTGAAAATGCACCAGCAAGAGATGTCAGTGTCTAGCATGGGTTTTGTTGGCAACGTTGTGCATGATACGCAAAAGTTAATTCATTGAGTTACTGCAGTTGTAGGCCTTGTATGCCTGCCATGTTATTTAATAATCAATTTTCATGAGTTTGAAATATTCTATATTATTATCACTAAGGGCCTGAGCACTTATTCTGTTTTTGAGCAATTTTTTCCAATAGAAATATATAAAAAATTCCCTATTTAAATCTTTAAATGCTGTTTTCTCAAAATGAGTTTTTTTGTAATATTCCGGTAGACATATCTCAGCTTATGTAGCACCTATATACACCAAACCTTCCAGTTATACACTTAGCAGTTTTCCGAAGATATTTACAGAGGGATTTGTTGATAAATCATTCCTGGCCTGATTTATGTGACATTTTAATAAAAAAATATGGCGAAAATTGATATTATTTTTTTTTCATCTTGTATGTAAATAAAATGAAAAAATAATTTTGTACCTGGCTTTATCATACATTCAGAACTATCTACCGAAAATATATGCAAAATTGCGCATATTTCATGAGATAATGCCTAATTTGCATAAATTAACATACATATTTCAAAAACTTGAAATACATCTTTTTTATATACTTGTTTAAGTAATCAACTGAGGAAGTTTCATGGTGATATCTATTATTTAAAAATCTTACCCTATTCACCTGTAGTGTCTCGCCTTAATGATTTATAATAGATAGGCCTGAGAAGTGTGCAATAACCTGGTGTATGTATGTTTTGTTTTTGTTTAGCTGTTATCCGGATTAATAATGTGTGTTAATTGTATGTAATGGCAGCTACTACTATGCAGTATGCACTTGAGTCCAGGACAAATTTCCCCCTAGGGGACAATAAAGTATATTCTATTCTACTTACATACTTTTCAATTATGTTTGACAATAAGGGGGCGATCCTTAAGTAGTTAAGAAACCCAGACCACTATAGGAGATTGATTAGTTTTGACATTGCGCGCTTTGGCCCTTCAGAGGGTGGTGAAGTCAGCGGAGGCTGCTGTCTCCCCTCCGTGCAAGGCATCTACCACAAGCGATGCCTGAGGTAAACACAGAATATCCTAAGAGACCACAGCCATCCAGGCCGTGACCTTTTCTCACAGCTGCCATCTGGTAGACATTACTGGAGCATCAAGGCATGGACAACCAGATTAAAAAACAGTTTCTTTCCGCAGGCCATTCGGCTGCTCAACATGGAATATTGATCACAAATCACAAATCATTTCTTGAGCCCTGACATTCTCTGGTCACTTTTACATCTGATGTAGCAGAATTCAATGCACCTTTAAAAGTAATTTTCTATGCCAAATTTTTTATATTATTTATTACTTCTGCTGTCGTACACTCTCCGGACCACTGCTCAGTACATAGTGTATTTTGTCATTATTATTATTACCGTTTTAAAATTTCTTTATATTGTATATAACCTTTTTAAGCCATCTGTGTAGATGTTTTGAGCCTTGTCAAAAGAATTTCTCTGCATAGGATGATGTGATGTTATTCAATGCACATGACAAATAAACAACTTTGACTTTGACTTTGTTTCAAATGCACGTGGATCTCCAGTATGTACTCCCATAAAGTTTGGGCTGAGCCCAGAAGTGTGTGTGTGCGTGCGTGTGTGTAACAGAGAGAGAGAACAGAGTGGTTTGTAAACCTGGACCTGTTGATGTTTGTGTCCTCGTGTGAGTGAAGTTGAATGTGCTGTATGTTAGATAGGAAGTATGGTTTGCTGGTCAGGGACTAAATGTTAGAAATACAATTTTACAGTTTATAGCCTAGCTATTGTTTCCATTAACTTATGCTAGACATATTCTTTATATGAAACTGGTGAAATTAACAGATTTTGAAAAATGTTTGTTGTGCCTTTGCACTTTGATATGTTTACAAATTAATTTGGTCATTTTTAGAACTGTATGATCAATATATGGTTGTCTGCACTATTTGTATTAAGAGACTACTTACTTTTTCGGCCCAATTGAGTAAGTTAAGCGTAGTGGTGTGCGACAACATTTTTGGTAGCACCCAAGCCTGCCGTTTCATGAAAAACGTTGGGAACCACTGGTCTATGGTACACCCCTCCCCGATTACAGCTGTCAAAAACTTTGACGAGTGGGTCCGAACCTTGCGATTGGTCCGTTTGTGCGCTCCAACCCTTTAAGGAGAAAAGCAGAGATGCCATCCGGGCCTGCAGATTTCTTTTTACATACATGGCAAAAAATGTACTGGATTTTGAGGGGATCCACCACTAACCTATGACATAAGTCAGTTGTAAATGACTGTAGTACATTGTCATCTTACAAAGAGTAGTCCTGTGTGTCAAACCTCAGAAAGAAATCATTAAATTCATCAGCTTTACTCTGCTCATCTAATATTGTGAGGCCCTTTCTCTGTGTTGTCATATTTGTAACCGATTTCATGGAGGCCCAAAGCTTTTTAGAGTCCATAGAGGCAAAATTTTGTTCTATGACATCCCTATGTTTCCTTCTTGCATCCCTTAATGACTGATTAAGCTCCCTTTGAACTAATTTCAACCCCATCCTATCATGATTCCTAAAAGCTATTTTTTTTATTGATACAGTCCTTTAATTCTCTTGTGATGTATGGCTTGTTGTTAGGGTAGATTGTAATAACACCAGAAGTATATTTGAATAACACTTGCCTGATGGCTGCTACTTTCGGCTGCTAGGCTATACAAGTTGTGCCCTGTGCTTGATCTCGCTGGATCGCGGTAGCAGTATATTTAAATAACACTTACCTGATGGTTGCTACCATGAGATCCCGTGGGATCCTGTGAGATCACGCACAGTGGACAGCATGTATAGCCTAGCAGCCAAGAGTAGCAGCCATCAGGCAAGTGTTATTTAAAAATACTTCTGGTGTACTTACAAACTTTTCAATGCCTTATTTTATAAGTACAGAACCTAATTGTACAACTATAAAAGTTTGGTAACATTCCCAGCATTATTAGTGGGGTACCAACTTGGTTCCATTAGCGCCTTCACTAAGCCATTCGTCTGATCGCGCTAACTTGACCAATGTTATAACAAGGGAAAAAAGCTTAGGGGGGTTGTTTGGCTCAAGGTCAAGGTGCAATTGACCCTAGGTTTATATTACTCCGAACCATCACTTTAAGATCTCTGTTTCATAAGGATGACGTATATGCCAAAATTGCTGAGCTGTTTAACACTTTTTACATCCGTTTTCTGTTCAGCAGTGCAAGCCTGCGGTTCAAATACACTTTAAGTTCTTCATTTATTTATGTATACATTCGGTAACAGTCCGGTCAAGAAAATGCAATTTTCACATAACAAGTTGTTTTTTCCCTAGGAAAACTATGCTATGCCGTTACTGGGACCATTTGGTGACCAAAAAGAAGGATTTATGACTGTAAGTACTATATTTTGTAGTAAAAGTTTAACATTAGTCAAATGTAATTGTTTTCAAGACGCGTAGCTGACATTCAGTAGTCTTAACGTTGTGAATTTTATACCTACACTAAAACTGCGATATTTGCTAGAATCCCAAGATTCTAAGCTTTAGGAATATATAAGACATTTATATGTATCCTAAAAAAATAGCATGGTAGACGTGTTTCTAGTTGGCATTTCAATTTTAATTGAGAAGAAAAAATAACATTACTGTTTAAAATATCTGTAGTTGAAACTCGCAGTCATAAAGTTGTGGATTTTACAGCTACACTAAAACCAAGATTTCTGCTAGGACTACAAAATTCTAAGCTTTAGGGATATATAAGACTTGTATATATGACCTTAAAAATGAGGGTGTTAGCCATGTTTTCTTTGTTACATTCAATTTCATTTGAGGTACAAAAATGGCTAGCTGAGTGAACAAGCTAACAGCTTGTTACTGGCTATTTACGTCACATTATGACTAATATTTGTCTCGTTGTCATAGCTATTTTAAAACCAAGATATTTGCTAGAACCCCAACATTCTATGCTTTAAAGGGGTGATAGAATGCAAATCCGAGTTTACTTTGTAATAGTTGAATAACGATAGTTCGGTGGGAAAAAAAGAACATACAGTGAACCTCAAAGTCCCATTGACACCTCTTTCCTATGCAAATCCCACAACTTGAAACTGCCTCTGTAAAACGGGCGAATCTCAACAAGCCACCAAGTTGACGTCAACTCGGTGGCTCCACCTTATTTGGTGTTCTGGCTCAAGAACACGAATGTACTGTAGGTCACAAATCTGAATGCTAGTTTAGCTGCGCGCTGACTTTTGTACTTATAAATAATAAAGGATTTTTTTCCAGGAATTTTTTAATGAACCACGGTCGTAAATGCAGTGTTCCAGGCTGTACAGAGAATGGTGACACTTTTTATAGTCTTCCCAAGGAACCAAACACTCGACGCGCATGGCTGATGTTTGTCTAACAAGATCCCAGTGAAGTTCGACACTCAGTTATTTATTTGCTCGAACCATTTCACAAAAGACCCTCTCCGGGAACCATCACCTTATCGTGGTGGAGAGGTTTGTGTGTCCCTATGAACCTGAGGGCTGTGTTGTCTGGAGTTTTTTGCTCCTGGTAAGGTCTCCCATGGCAAAGTGGTCTCAGGTGAGGGGCCAGACAAAGAATGGTTCACAAATACTCCAATGAAGAAGCGAGGAAGAGAGACCCTGCCCGGAGGAAGCCCGGGGCCCCCGTCTGGAGCCAGGCCTGGATGGAGGGCCCATCAGCGAGCACCTGGTGGCCGGGTTTGCCACGGAGCCCGGCCGGGCACACCCCGAACAAGCAACGTGGCACCTCCCTCTCCATCCCATGGGCCCACCACCTGTGGGAGGAACCGCTGGGGTCGGGTGCGCTGCCAAATGGGTGTTAGTGAAGGTCAGGGGCTTCGACGGACCAGACCTGGGCGGCAGAGGCTGGCTCTGGGGACGTGGAACATCACCTCTCTGGGGGGGAAGGAGACGGAACTGGTGCGGGAGGTGGAGCGCTACCAATTAGATCTGGTGGGGCTTACCTCTACGCACAGTCTCGGTTCTGGAACCATTCTCCTGGATAGGGGTTGGACACTTTTCTTCTCCGGAGTTGCCCAGGGTGTGAGGCGCCGGGCGGGTGTGGGGATACTCACAAGCCCCCGGCTGAGCGCTGCTACGTTGGAGTTTACCCCGGTGGACGAGAGGGTCGCCTCCCTGCGCCTGCGGGTTGCTGGGGGGAAAACTCTGACTGTTGTTTGTGCATATGCACCAAACAGGAGTTCACAGTATTCTGCCTTCTTGGAGACCTTGAATGGAGTCCTGTATGGGGCTCTAGTTGGGGATTCCATAGTTCTGCTGGGGGACTTCAACGCGCACGTGGGCAATGATGGAGACACATGGAGAGGCGTGATTGGGATGAACGGCCTCCCTGATCTAAACCCGAGTGGTTGTTCGTTGTTGGACTTCTGTGCTAGTCATGGATTGTCTATAATGAACACCATGTTCGAATATAGGGATGCTCATAAGTGTACTTGGTACAAGAGCATCCTAGGCCGAAGGTCAATGATC
>JACXGM010036598.1:0-11303 GCA_016801145.1 Umbra pygmaea
ACCATTCCTAACTGTACATCATAAAGACACAGTTGGTTAGTACCATTCCTAACTGTACATCATAAAGACAGAGTTGGTTAGTACCATTCCTAACTGTACATCATAAAGACAGAGTTGGTTAGTACCATTCCTAACTGTACATCATAAAGACACAGTTGGTTAGTACCATTCCTAACTGTACATCATAAAGACACAGTTGGTTAGTACCATTCCTAACTGTACATCATAAAGACAAAGTTGGTTAGTACCATTCCTAACTGTACATCATAAAGACACAGTTGGTTAGAACCAATATCTGAACACAGATTCTCAAAGGTTTTATGGGACTGATGAGATGAGAATCACTCTTGATGGACCAGATGGATGGGCCGTGGCTGGATCAGTAACAGACACAGAGCTCCACTTTGCCTCAGATGCCAGCAAGGTGGAGGTGGGGTACTGGTATGGGCTTGTATTGTTAAAGATGAGCTAGTTGGACCTTTTTGGGTTGAAGACGGACTCAAACTCAACACCCAAACCAACTGCCAGTTTTTAGAAGACACTTTCTTCAAGCAGTGGTACAGGAAAGTTTGCAAGTCTCTCAAAAAGACCATGATTTTTATGCAGGACAATGCTGCATCGCATGCATTGAAGTACTCCACTATGTGGCTAGCTAGTAAAGGCCTTAAAGATGAAAGAATAATGACATGGCCCCCTGTCTCACCTGACCTAAACCCTATTGAGAACTTGTGGTTTCTTTTTAAATGGTCGAGTTACGGTAAAGGAAAACAGCAATACACCTCTCTGAACAGTATCTGTGAAGCTGTGGTTGCTGCTGCAGCAAAAAAAGTTGATTTTCAACAGATCAAAAACTGACAGACTACATGAATAGAAGGCTTATGATTGTTATTAAAAAGACGGGTGGATATATTGGTCACTGATTTGTTTTGAAATGTCAGAAATGTTTATTTGTCAATTTTGAGTTGTTTGTTTCTTATTCTCACCTCAACAGATGAAAATCAACAAGTGAGATATGAAACATTTAGTTTTTTATTTAGTTGCATAATTATTCTGCACACTAATAGTTGCCTAACAATTGTGAACACATAGATATTCTCCAAAGAAAGCCAATACCTCACTTTTACTTTCTTAACTATTCAGGTTTAAGGTGTATTTACATTTTGGATCAACCGAGAGCACTTTAGTTGTTAAATAATAAAATTAATCCTCAAGAATACTTGCCTAATAACTGCCCACAGCGTAGATAGGTGACACTGCTGATGTTCCAGGATATTTCACCTTTAATTTGTAATTATTTGACAGTCTCTAGGTGTTAGGATAACTTCACTGACAATTGCCAGTTTTTCTACAGACATCCTGTACTTCCCATCAGTAATATCACCCCGGAAACGCCTAGCTGTGGCTAGAAAGGGAAGCTCTGGTTGAACTAACAGGTCCTGGAGATCAGAAACACATTTATGTTGTGGTGGATTTGGTGTAGTGGTCTAAAGCAAAGGTTTGGTTCACCTGTAACAGACTTTTAACTACTTTTAAGTAACTACTTAAAAGTAATTACTTTTAACTAGTAACTTTTTAACAGGTTATTTAGTATAAAGAGAGATAGGGTAAAGAGAGATAGTAAAGAGATATAGTACAATAGAGAAACAGAGCGAGAGAGCGAGAGCGAGAGAGAGAGCGAGAGAGAGAGCGAGAGAGAGAGCGAGAGCGAGAGAGAGAGCGAGAGCGAGAGCGAGAGAGAGAGAGAGCGAGAGAGAGAGCGAGAGAGAGAGAGAGTAATTAACAAGTAATGGAAATAGAATTGACTGAGATACACAGAAAGAGAGACAAAAAAAGTTGAATGGCGAGAAATGTTCCCCCAGGGCTCCATGTGGTGTGGTGGTCTAGGTCAGCTGTTCTCAAACCTCTCCTGGGGACATTAATCCACCTAATGCAGCAGCAGGTAAGGGGTCTAGACAGCAAACAAACCTGTATGTCAGGTCACTATTCTGGGTCTCAGGGTGTCTGATCTCAAGGAGTTTACTGAGGGTGTGTGTTCACAAGGCTGGACATGGCTCTTCAGCTTAGGAATGCTAAGACTGCTAGCACTGAAACGCTACATGATATCAGTCTGGCCGTCATGGCGTACAGTTAGGGCCAGGTAGTTTTTAACCAGTACAATCAGCACATGATGAGTATGAGATACGGATGGAAATACATGTGAAAAACAATCATTCAAATTAATTTTGCTCAAAAAAGGTATTGATTCATCCGACTGCCATTCTGATGTCCGTGTATCATTTCAATACTAGAGGTTTCCTGCCCTTGGCCCAGAACATTTTCCTACATTTAATTTGACATTTTAGCTATTCGGCAGACGTTCTCATCCAGAGCACAATCCAGTAAGTACAAGGACATCGCCTGGAGCGTCATTGCTTAAAGTGCCTTGCTCAAGGACCCAACGACATTTGGCCCACTTGGGAATCGAACCGGCAACCTTCAGACTACAAGCCATCTGACAGACTTCACCTCTCTTACTTTGTCTCTCTCTCCTCTTTGATCACTAATAAAGCAGACAGACAGGTAAAGCGCTTTGTTCCATCCTCCTCCTGTCTCTCTGTCTTCTCTACCCTGAGACTCCTCCCCTGTGTGGCTGAGTATCCAGGGAGCAGTGGGAGGGAGGAATATCTTGTCACGTTGCCCGGAGACAGCCTCTCTTCACAGAGATGTAATGAGAATATTCCGGAGACCATTCTCAACACACGGCTATTCAGCAGGACTCCCTCTCTCGCGCTCGCCACCTTCCTCACCTTCCTCACCTTCTCTTTCTCTCGTCTCTTCTTTTTTTTGTAATTCCTCTAAATTGGCCTGTAGGAGTGAAAGAGGAATGAAAGGCAGGAATGCCTGGTTGGCTGTGGGCGTGTGGCATCCAGACAGGCTGTCTTTATCATGCTTCATATTGGAGGAAAGGGGCCACCGTCTGGGTCCAGTAAACAGCTGTGAAGGGACATCTATACCCCTAAACTAAAGATCAGAGATCAAAGATATACACCCCTTAAATACAGCTCAGAGATGGAAGATGTATACCTCTAAAACAAAGATCAGAAATCAACGATGTATACACCTGAAACAAAGCTCAGAAATTGAAAATGTGTACCCCCAAAACAAAGATCCGGGATAGAAAATGTGGGGCCCTAAAGAAAGATCAGAGAACGAACATACAGTATAAACACCTGAAACAAAGGGCAGGAATAGAAAAATCACCGGCCACTTCATTAGGTACTGTACACCTAATCAACTGCTTGTTAAATCAAATATCTAATCAGCCAATCCCCTGGCAGAAAGGTAATGTTTTTAGGCATGAAGACATGGTGAAGACAATTGCTGAAGTTCAAACCAAGAAACAGAATGAGAAAGAAAGTGGTTTAAGTGACTTTGAACGTGGCATGATTGTTGGTAGCAGACGGGCTGGTTTGAGTATTTTAGAAAGTGCTGATTTACTAGGATATTTCCTTACAACCATCTCTATGGATTACATAGAATGATCCGAAAAAGAGAAAATATCCTATGACCGGCAGTTCTCTGGACGAAAATGCCTTGTTGATGGCAGAGGTCAGAGGCGAATGTCCAGATGGTATGAGCTGATAGAAAAGCAACATTTACCTCAAATAACCACTTGTTCCAACCAAGGTGTTCCAAACCATGTTGAACCTTGAAGTAGATGGGCTACAGCAGCAGAAGACCACACTGAATACCACTACTATCAGCTAAGAACAGAGGCTACAGTTTCATTCAACAATCAGTCAAACATTATTTATTTTTATTTATAAAATGTATCTCAAAATGCTGAACAAGCAGGTTCATGACAGTGAAGACAAAATATATTTATTAAAATTGCCAAGGCATAACAAGCACCATTTAAAAAAGCAAGGCTAAAATGACATAGTTTCTGCATCTCTTATATTCTCAGGAAGTCTGTTCCAAATGACGGGACCATAGTGGATAGTGGAGGCTTCACCAAACATACTGGTTCCGTCCCTGGGTACAACTAAAAAGCAAGTGCCAGAATATTTGATCGACCTGCCAGGTACTGTAAATACTGTATTTAAAAAGTAGAGATGAACCGATACCGATGCCAGTACTTGGTATCGGGCCCGATACTGGGCACAAGTTCTCACACTTGTACTTATGAAAAAGGCCCGATACTCCAAGCCGATGGATTTAAGAGCGTTATGCTGCACAACGCTTTAGAGATTAGCCATAGATGGCCATGGTTGTTTTCTTAAAGTGCCAGAGAGGGAATAGTAGCCTACTGCTAAGGCTGGGCATCAAACATTGATACTTTTATGGCGCTGACCGAAATACTTCGATACTATCGAGTATCGAAAAAGTATTTATCTTTCTGTGCCAATTTTCGGTTCCAAAAGCGTCTGTGAGGCAATAATCTTTTAGCAAACTTGCGTGTAATGACAAAGTCACCGGCGATTGGCTGTCTAACACAACTTAAAACACGTCATGTGAAAGAGACACCACCACGCAGAGGATTTCTGAAGATACTCACAGTCATACAGTTTATAACGTTACTATTTGACCAGGCAGCATATTTGTTTTTCCGACGTAACGGTAAGGTTACAACTTTTGGAAATACTTGACAGATAAGTGTAATTTCACTACTTAAACCGAACACATAGGTTTACTACTGCCGTTGTTGCGCTCATTTTGATCGACAATCAAAATTCAATTATTTTCCCTGTAACGTTGACTACTACTGAGCTGAAAACAACCAGATCATCCGCATACATCTCCAATCATACACCCAGTGTTACAAAAACATTCAACTGTGAAATGTTGTTGTATGTGGCCCTACGTTAAAGTCAAGTGACGACGCTATAAAAGATTTTGCGGTGCTTTCGTCACTCCCTTATCCCTCCTACCAGTTTCTATGGCCACTTGACCAGCGCGAATGCAAAGAGCAAAACCGGTTTTGGGGGAGAGTAGTTAGAAGAACTGTTTAGAAGTGGACTGTTCCTATTACTACGTTCCTGTAATTACTTGGTCAGAAAGCGGCTATTGTTTAAGGTTTGCTAGCTTTTTCGACAGTGGTGGCCCCATGGTGGAGGTGAGCAAGCTATCGATATAAAGGGAGTTCTTTACCAATATAGCATATTTTAGCCTGGATAACCTTTTTTATTGTTATTGTCAGTAAAAAGAATGAAATATTATATTGTTATGTTTTGTGCTTTATTGATAAACAATTAAGGTGGAAATGAAAGGTTTTGGGTTTACTGTATTCTGTTGATGTTGAAATAGATTTAAAAAAATATGGTATCGAAAAAAGTGTCGTTAAGGAACCGGTATCGAAACTGAGGTATCGAAATTGGCACCGGATCAAAAAATTTTGAACGATGCCCAGCCCTACCTACTGTCCAACGCAGTATATAAATAGGAAACAGTTGTATTCCTGAACCATGTAACGTTTGGAACAACAATACCGATTGGAACAACAATACCAACGAACTGGTAAATCTGATTCACGTAACTGTTTCAATGGAGATGTAGCTGTATTCCAGGACTATGCATATATTTCATATTGATGATAATGACGGTCTACTTCCTCTTTCAGAGACCAGCTTATAAAGCTGTACAACTGTATTTATTGCTATTTAAAAAAAGAAAGAAAAGTGATTTAAATGGGATAATGCTTCCCTGCAATATGAGGTGATTTGTTGCACACAAAATCACCGCCTAAAATGCATAACCATTCCAAAGACGGAGCCACGCGTGCCTATTATTGAAAAACACTGTAGAATCACGAAAATGCTTTTCTCATTGCTATTTTCATGTAGCCTAATATTTGTAAAATTATAGGTGCATATGTTAGAATCCTCAAGGAAACGCGCCCATTTAAGTACAGGACCGAACAAAGGCTGCAAGTTATTAAGCTAGTCACTGCATATTGTAGTGTCGCATTAATTAATAATACACCTTCGGGTAGGAAAGACAAATATCGGTAGTTTGCAACACTTCTTAGTGAACAAAATAGTGTAAGTTCTGACATACTAATGTTAAGAAATATAACTTAAAGGAAATACGATGTAGCCTATTTATATTTTGTTCAATAGATTACAGTGATAGTACAGCTATAATTGTGTACCGATTATAATAAAACAATCAAATACCTTAACATAATATTATATGATTAGGTCATTATCCCTGTTTGGAGAAATTCACTTCAAACAAACAGACATTCTCATTTTACACAAAACGTCTGCAATGCTTAGTGCATGCAAACACAAACATGTGGCTATTGCATTCGCTTTCACAAACGTATTTAAAAGTGACGTAAACTATTGACATTTGTAATAAATATTAAACATTCTTGACCTGCAATGATGTTTTTCTGGATATGTAGGAACATTTTCCTTTCTATATTTGAACTGGCTGATCAACATCTAAGAAATAGCTGACTTCAGCTTGATAAATGTGACATTTGGCATAGTTATTAAAAGTACTTGTATCAGTACTCGTATCGACAAATACAGAAAATGAAATACTCTGTACTTCTACTCGTTCCATAAAAAGTAGTATCGGCCCATCCCTACTAAAAAGCATTAGACATCTTTGGGTACAAGGTCATAAAGTGATTTAGAAACCAAGAAATCAATTTTATAAACTATTCTAAAACAAACATGTAACCAATGAAGAGACTTTACACTATGTGTTATGTGTTCTCTTTTTGCATGGATCCACCACAATTGGACAATAGAAGATTGGAAAAAAGTTGCCTGGTCTGATGAGTCTCGATTTCTGCTGCGACATTCACATGGTACGGTAAGAATTTGGCCTGAACAACATAAAAGCATGGGTCCATTCTGCCTTGTATCAATGGTTCAGGCTGGTTGTAATGGTGTGCGGGATATTTTCTTAACACACTTTGGGCCTCTTAGTACCAATTGAGCATCCTTTAAATGCCACAGCCTACCTGAGTCTTGTTGCCGACAATGTCCATGTATTTATGACCACAGTGTACCCATCATCTAATGGCTACTTCCAGCAGGATAATGCGCCACGTCACAAAACTCACATCATCGCAAATTACTTCATTGTACTGAAATAACCCCCACAGTCACCAGATCTCAATCCAATCGAGCACATTTAGGATGTGGTGAAATGGGTGAAGGCAAGGTGTACCTATTGAAGTGGCTGGTGAGTTTGAAATAAACCCACAGATAGACTATGTATATCCCTGAAACAAAGATCAGAGACAGCTCTATACCCAAGAAAAACAACTCAGAGATACAGTAAAAACGAAATACCCCCATAACAATGCTCAACGATAAGATGCATAACCCTGAAACACTGGAGCCTTAGACCAGCTTTGAGGTAAATCTCCCTGAAACACTAAAGCTACAAACTAGGTCTAAGACTGGTGGTGGATATAATAACCTAAAGTGTTTTAGAACAAGAGAACAACGGAGAGAGAAAGTCACAGCTCATCCAGATCACTGACAGTCAGAGAAAGATGTCTCGTTTCCACTGGAGGCAGACATTACTTCATCAAAACAGTCTCACATCGGAGACGCACAGAGTGAGAGATACACTTGTTTTCCTGTTTGTTGGCGTACGCTCTTGATTAACTCAACATACCATATATCTTTTTAAAGGCTTTTTTAAAAGGCTTTTAACGTTAACTGTTCATTTGTGATCAAGTGTTTCTCATTCCAATAAAGCAGCAAGAGTATTGAGAGCGAGAGAGAGAAAGAGTGAGAGGACAAAAAAGAGCAAGAGAGCATGTCAGCATCAAGTGAAACTGAGTAAACTGCACTTTCCGACGTCACGTGCCTTTGTGTGCTTAGCCAGTGACAGCCAGTGATTTAAGAAGGCTGGCCAGAGGGGCATTTTGTGAGGGTTCGGGAGGTGGAGGCTGTGGGGGAAAACCGTAGGCTCAGATCAAACTGCCAAGATTTTCCACCTGAAGCAACGACAACTGGAATACTTCAACGAAGTTCCGAGCCCCAAGACAAGCAAAATAAAAAAGGAGTCTTTATTAATGTTCCTTTACTCTCCCTTCTTAAAAACTTCAAAGATATTTTTGATGATTGTTAACACAGGAGGAAATTGATTTATTTGATGATGTTTGAAAGTGATTTTCCTTTCCAAGGAGGTAGGGCTCCTTTGAAGCTGTCTGCTGTAGTGGGGTTTTCATCTGGAATGTGTCTGAGGACGGGGGCTTGTAAGAACGAGGAACGGTTCGACGGCTGGACTGGATGTTTGCTAATTAAAAGGCAAAGATTAGTGTTATCAGCTACCAAACTGGCTACTGGAGGGCATCTAGTGTTTGATTAAAACCTATATTTAAACCTCACTTAACGGAGTCGGTACCTGTGTTAAAACCTAACATATCCGAGGGTTAGGTCATGAATTAACACCTAACCTGGGAATAGTAATAACACCTAACATCAAAATAGAACCACTCTGAGAAGTGTTCAGTTGGTGCGTAAAAACGTACATCATAAATAAACTCAAAGAAATAAGTTGCTTACTAATTTTCATTCTTATTCCTTTTGATGGAGTCAAGGCTGGGATTCACCAGCAGACAAAGACAGGGCAACAGGCCACAAGACAGGGCAACAGGCCACAAGACAGGGCAACAGGCCACAAGACAGGGCAACAGGCCACAAGACAGGGCAACAGGCCACAAGACAGGGCAACAGGCCAGACAAAGCTTAACTAAAATCAAGCAATGTTATCTGATATTATAACATATGCCAACCAAAACAGCCCTAACATCTAAAATCAAACTATATTAAAGACTCACCTCACCTGGGCAAGACAACTCCATACTATGTTAGGGTGGTTTTTCAGAACGTCTTTGTGTCGTCTGAGTGTATATCACAGATTGCAAGACAAGTTTATACAGTGATGGTCAATTGTTCCAGATATATCGAGTGCATGCCAACCTCACGATATAACCCCTACCTGTGGTAAAATGTGATAAAGTGTTACACACCTGTTCGTAGTACTTGTTGTGGGCTACGAAGTATTGGGCATCAAAAGACTCTTCTGTAACAAGCACATGCTGCGTCTCCCCCATCTAAAAACACAAAAACATGGAGGGAAAACAGTAAAACAAGTTAGTTTAGAGAGCTTACACCAGTGAAAACCAATGAAAGCACGTTTAAAAAAAATAGAGCTAAAAGATAGAGACAGAGTTATGTACACTGACTATTAAGGATGAGTGCACTCACAGCGTTACAGCAAATCCAATACAATCAAATAGGTGCTTATCAACCGTTAACCAACAACTGTTAACTGTAATCCCATAAACACTAGACATTGTGTTCATATGCTGAATGGACATGGCTCAAAAGACAGGGCAGTCCCGCCATCAATATTGCGCTTCCTAGCTGTTACTCTTTATCACCAGGCCAGCACTCAAATGGCACTCTATCACAAATGGGATTGATCTAAGTTAGTCCACTATACAGTAGATAGGGTGTAATTTGGCACGCAGAACTTGGATGTTATTATGGTCTGCCTTCTGGCGATCGCAGCATAAACACATCTCTTTATTTGGCTGTAAAAAAAAAGGTGCCATTTAAGCGAAACCTCACAAACCAACATATCTGAATTGGATGTCTATTTAATTGTGTCTCTAACAGTCTCGCTCTTTTTGTCTCTTCGACACTTGCAGAAATAGAGATTAGGTTCACATAATTATTACGTGTTAATTGGATGACTTTGAAAAAACGGGACTACTAGCTTCAATGGGCAAAACCCAACCTGTTCAGGGCTGTTAGCCCATCTTACAGAACATACAGGGCTATCATTCTGCCAGAAACACGCGTGAAAACACAAAAGAAAAACCGACAAAGATAGAGTGGGAACGATGTTATCACATTTATTTCTGTTTCCTTTAATAATGTCTGTTAGTGCTTTTAATCTATTGCGGCTGGTATGCTAAATATTAACTTTGATTAACCAATTAAGGAATGTTAAGTTCTGATAACATGCTAATTGCTACTAAACTTGTTGGCATGGAGACTGTTAATTGTGTAATATATCTTTACATCACAGACACAAACACACACTTTTTTTAAAGTGCACATTAATCTCTACAATTTCAAAAAAATTATTACCAGTGAGCAGTGAGAGCTCTTTGTTGTGCATAAACTATATCCACAAAAAAATCATTTTGCTTACTCTCATATTGAATTTATGGAAAGACAGACGCACACACGCCACAAACACAAACACGCCACACACACACACGCCACAAACTCACATACGCCACAAACTCACATACGCCACAAACACACACACGCCACAAACACACACACGCCACAAACACACACACCACACTTGGGCCTGCACAGCAGTTTTAGTCCCTTCAAGTGTCAGACAGTCTTCCAATATGCATGACTATTGTCTATAAGGGCCTCAAAAGAAAAAGAGCTCTGAGCTCAAACGGAGAAAGAGAGAGAGTGGTTGAGAAAGAGAGAGCCTTTATCGTACCCAAATTGCTTTCACTTTATTTCCAGGAGAGTTCTGGGAGCAGCTGTCCTTTTGAAACCACAGCAGACTAAAACGTGCCCTTCTGAGTTGAGACGCTTACCCTGTGAAAGAGACTATTGTTGCTCTGGTCTCCCCATCACCTCCCCCTACTCACCCATTCTCCGCCATTAAGTAGGGAAAGACAGAAAGATAGAGAGACTGATAGAAAGAGAGACTGATAGAGAGAGAGACTGATAGAGAGAGAGACTGATAGAGAGAGAGATTGATATAGAGAGGCTGATATAGAGAGACTGATATAGAGAGACTGATATAGAGAGACTGATATAGGGAGACTGATATAGAGAGACTGATATAGAGAGACTGATATAGAGAGACTGATATAGAGAGACTGATATAGGGAGACTGATATAGGGAGACTGATATAGGGAGACTGATATAGAGAGACTGATATAGAGAGACTGATAGAGAGAGACTGATAGAGAGAGAAAGAGAGAGACTGATAGAGAGAGAGAGACTGATAAAGAGAGAGAGACTGATGTAGAGAGAGAGACTGATGTAGAGAGAGAGACTGATGTAGAGAGAGAGACTGATGTAGAGAGAGACTGATGTAGAGAGAGACTGATGTAGAGAGAGACTGATGTAGAGAGAGACTGATGTAGAGAGAGACTGATGTAGAGAGAGACTGATGTAGAGAGAGACTGATGTAGAGAGAGACTGATGTAGAGAGAGACTGATGTAGAGAGAGACTGATATAGAGAGAGACTGATATAGAGAGAGACTGATAGAGAGAGAGACTGATAGAGAGAGAGCGA
>JACXGM010036599.1:0-11341 GCA_016801145.1 Umbra pygmaea
CTGTGCTCAATTGGCCTGCCAACTCTCCTGACCTGAACCCCATAGAGAATCTGTGGGATATTGTGAAGAGGAAGTTGAGAGACGCAAGACCCAACACTCTGGATGAGCTTAAGGCCGCTATCGAAGCATCATGGGCCTCCATCACACCTCAGCAGTGCCACAGGCTGATTGCCTCCATGCCACGCCGCATTGAAGCAGTAATTTCTGCAAAAGGATTCCCGACCAAGTATTGAGTGCATAACTGAACATAATGTTTTGAAGGTTGACTTTTTCTTTTTTCTTTTTTTGTATTACAAACACTTCTTTTATTGGTCAGATGAAATTTGCTAATTCTTTGAGATAGGAATATTGGGTTTTCATGAGCTGTATGCCAAAATCATCAGTATTAAAACAATAAATAACCTGAAATATTTCAGTTGGTGTGCAATGAATCTAATATATATGAAAGTTACATTTTTATCTTTACATTATGGAAAGTAATGAACTTTATCACAATATGCTAATTTCTTGAGAAGGACCTGTATATAACCTAAAAATGAAACTTGTGAGGAGTGGTAGTATAACCTCTTATATTTCTTAGAGGAAAGACAAAAAAAATTGTAAAAGGAACACATCTCACATTATGCCTGCTAATTATATCATTTTTATACCTATTGTAAAACAGAGACATTGACTTGATTTTAAACCACATTCTATATTTTTGAGGCACTTGTGTACAAGACTTGTAGCTTACATAATGAGGTTTAATGTTTATTTCTATTATAGCTAAAGTAAAACTTTCAAGCTTTCTGTACATATAAGACATGTATATATAACCAAAAGATTTGACTTATGAACTGTGATTCTAGTCCAGTTTTTGGGGGTACTGGGGGGCAACACCTCCCGCCGGCGGGATAGTGATCGTTAAGTAGTTAATTACAGTAATGGGAGTAGTTGTAATTCGATACTTCCACCACTGGCTATAACCCCAAGATTCTAAGCTTTAAGGACATATAAGACATTTATACAGTGCCTTGCAAAAGCATTCAGCCCCCTTGAACTTTTCAACCTTTTGCCACATTTCAGGCTTCAAACATAAAGATATGAAACTGTAATTTTTTGTGAAGAATCAACAACAAGTGGGACACAAACATGAAGTGGGACAAAATTTATTGGATATTTCAAACTTTTTCGAAATGTTCAAGGGGGCCGAATACTTTCGCAAGACACTGTACATAACCTAAATATTTAGGGTGTTAGTTGACATTTGCATTTTAATTGATAAGAAAAAAAACATTATTATAGTATGCATAGTTGAAACTGAGTAAAATAAGTTAAATTATATTAAAATAAGGTGAGTAAAATAAGTTATATCTTATTCTAATCCAGTTGTTTACATTTGTAGTTACAATGGCGCATGGCCTTTGCATTATTCTAGATTTTTCTCTGGATTGAAAAACAGTTATTGTTTTTATTGGCTTAGAAACATTTTAACAATGAACATTGGAATGCTGTGGTTTGTTTTCAAATTAGATTCATCATTATATTTATTTATTATTGTAAGTGCAGAAAGTCGAGAAACTAGCATGTGAATATATGAAACTTGAGTTGAATTTGACACTAGGCCCTTGTTGGCTGCTAACTTGGCCATTTGTATGAATAGGTGTGTTTTGCAAAATAAAATATTTTTTGTAACCATACCATGCAATTTGTATGAATGTGTGGGTAACTCTCTTAGCGTATCAACAGCAGGTAGCTTTGGTAGTGTAGCAGTAGTAGCAGGTAGCTCTGGCAGCATAGCAGCAGCAGCAGATAGCTTTGTTCGCATAGCAGGCGGTTCTGGTAGCTCAGCAGGTGTCTCTGGTAGCATAGCAGCTGAGGACTCTGGCTGTAGTGTAGCAGCTGAGTAATCGGGCTGTAGCATAGCGGCTGAGGACTCAGGCTGTAGATTAATGGCTTAGGACTCTGGCATTTCTCTATGTTTCTCATGCGCAACCTTCTAAGAGTAGCAGCTGAGGAGATGGGTTATAGCTGCTGAGGACTCGGGCTGTAGCGTAGCTGCTGGCGACTCAAGTTGTAGCGATAAAATGTTTATGACCTGTTTTTTTGGATAATCATAATTTCTTATTCTGACCTGTAGGGGTCCGGGAGGGGGTTCTGACTGTTTAGGGTACTAAACGTAAAATTATTTCCTGGGCCCTGGGTTTCCTCATCTGTCAACTATGGTTACCCGCAAAGAAACATTTGCCAACACAAGGTTCTGAGATAACTATAGAAATTATTAGACAGTTACTCTAAAATTATTAGCAATAATAATGGTAAAAAGCACAACCATGTAATGTGCACTTCGTCTACAACTAATGACAGCTTATAAACAACGGTAAGTCAACACATCCCCCAGAATCTCAAGTCCAGTGTAACGTTAACTATAAAAAAAAGGTAACGTTACATGATCAACAATTGACCTGTAACCTGTTTGCAGCCAACATAATTATCGCGGTGGCAGCCAGCGGGATGTAAATGATTCATCAACTACCACAAGTTTGGCAAGCAAACAAACGCTCATTCATCTTTTCATAACATCTAGAGAATGACAGTCGGAGTAATATAGCCTACCGTTGCCTTGGACGTAGCTAAAGCAAGAAGCAAGCTAACGTTAGATGGCAAATGCAGAGCTAAAGATGTTTTCTAACCTATTAGGGTAATGTTTGCTAACCTATTAGGGTGCGTTTTCAGGTGCCTGGTAAAATGAGATGTGATTGAGCCAGAATCCTTTATCTTAATAGCACATATTTTGTTTGTATGATGTTTTTAAAGCCAGAGCTTATGATGAATGGCACAATAGATGCCGGTGCTGTCGACATGTTTGTGTTGACCTCTCTCACTTGTGGCGGCGCGCAGCAGATACCCACACATTACGTAGTACTTAGGTTACGTAGGTAGTTTATAACGCGGAGAGAGAAATAACATTCAGCTTATCAGATGATTCCTAAAAATAAATATTGTTCACGAGTCACGCATCTCGAGTCCGAATCGAGTCTGAAGTCACTGTGTGTGCGACTTAAGTGCGACTCGAGTCTGAGTCTCAAACTCTAGTCACCATCTCTGCTAGTTAGATTAAAGTGTTGATATGAATTAGGCCTTCACCAGTGCTTCCCTAACACAGACATATCATTAGTTATTAAATATGAATTGCCCTAAATAGTTTAAATAGTTTATAAAATACGCTTAATGTATTACTGTCGTCTACTCTTCTACAGCAAAGTAGTGTGTGTTGTGTATGCCTACGTTTTTAGCTTTGTTCAAATTGCAGGATTTCTCTTTGTCCATGAATCATCAAGAAAAACGTAGATCTATAAAAAACAAAATAAGAAATATTTCTATAGTGGACTCGAATTTCTGTGATTTCTGTAAATTGTTCCACTCATTGGCAGCAGAGAATTGGAAGGAGAGGCGGCCAAATGAGGTGTGGGCTTTTCTATCGACTAGGGAGATATACCTGCTCGAGCACAGGTTGAGAGTGGGTGATGCTATGGATATTAATACCATAGTGATACCTCTTGTGTCCACTACAGTGATGGCTAGTGGTGATATTGGGTGGGTGGGGAGAATGCATTATACATCAATCATAATTTCACCTGCGGTTAGCCATTTCTTTCAAACCAATTAACACAAAACGTTTTTTAGTTTGTCTTTTTGTGTTATTAGAACGAATGGCTGTTACAAGTATCTTTATAACAAATTTTCCTCCAAAGACAACAAAGTAAATGGATGAGAAAGCATATAATTCACCTCTTTTAAGGTCCACCATTTCCACACGATCACACTTTTTAACTCTAGCCATCTTGACAGTAGTATGTGAATTAATTGAAGATGTTGTCTTCGTTACGTGACGTATAACGAAAGCATGTATGTGCAAGCCCTCCCGGACCCATAGGGATTGTATTGAAGGCTCTGATATTAGAAAAAACATATTTTACATGAGAGTCTATAAGTGAATTCTTGCTCCAAAAAGGGCTGGACCATTTGAAGCATGACTTCAGCCTGATTGGACATTTAGTGGATGTAGATCAAACAACTAGATTAGAACACTGATAACGCTGTTGCCGTTATAGAATTGGTTAGAAAAAAAGTCCCTTCTTTTCCTGTTTGGCAGTGCGTTGTCCATATTGCCCTAATGAACACACCACCCCTGCTCAAATTCTACTCTGGCATTTATGCAGAGGAATGGCCATTCCAGTCCCCAGACCTGAATATCATTGAAAATCTGCAGGGTGATTTGAAACAGGCTGTCCATGCTCAGCAACCATCAAACCTAACTGAACTGGAGAAATTTTGCAAGGAGGAATGGTCCAAAATACCTTTATCCAGAATCCAGACACTCATTACAGGCTATAGGAAGCGTCTATAGGCTGTTATTTCTGCTAAAGGAGGCTCAACTAAATATTAATGTGATATTTCTGTTGGAGTGCCCAAATTTATGCACCTTTTATATTGCACATTTTCTGTTCTCCACTACAAAATATGACTGTGTCCTTCAGTTATTTGATATATCAAAATGAAGATGCTTAGCCAAACACCCAATTATTTATAAATGAAAATCATGGAAATTGTCAGGGGTGTCTAAACATTTGCACACAACTGTAACTAATTTAAGTACTCATTGAAGAGGAAGGTTTTCAGATGTTTCCTGAAGATGGGTAGAGACTCTGCTGTTCTAGCCTCCAACGGAAGCTGGTTCCAACATTGAGGAGCCAGGATGGAGAAGAGTTTTGACTGCTTGGATCAGGAGCTGACTTCCTGAAGGCGTGGGATGGTCAGGAGCCCAGAGGTGGAAGAATGAAGAACTCATGTAAGAAGTAGGGTTTGAGCATTGCCTGAATTTAGGGAGGAGTTCCCCTTGTTGCTCTGCAGGCAAGCACCATGGACTTGTAGTGAATACAGTTTTCCACTTGGAGTCAGTGGAGTGTGCATTTAAGTGGGGTGACGTGGGAGAACTTCAGAAGGTTGAACACGGACCGCTGCATTTTGAATGAGTTGTATATGTTTGGTGGTACACACCAGGAGTCCTACCAAGAGTGATTTGTAATAATCCAGACATGAGATGATAAGTACCTAGATGACTACCTGTGCTGCTTTGTGGGTGAGGTATGGTCGAAACATTGTGAATGTTATAGAGCAGGAACAAATTAGCAGAGAACAAGAGGGTATCATCTAGGGTCATGCCAAGGTTCTTTGCACTCTGGCAGGGCGACACTGTGCTGGACATGTTTTTATCCATATGCTCCCTATCCACTACATCTAATCTCTATCTACTTTCTTTTCTGCACCCCTCTGTTCCTGTCTTACTCTTCTGGCCCTCACCCTCTCTCTCTCCATCCCTTTCTCTGCCATATTAATTGTGGTGATTTCCATAGTGAGTAATGGAGCACACATTAATAGGGGCCTCTGGGAGGCCTTCAAAGAGCTTAATTTAAAAACAACATTTCAAACCAAATATGGAATCAAAGCAATGGAATATAAATAATGATAAAAAGGCTAGGGGGGTGTGTGAGTGTGCATACTTTGGGAATATGGAGAAAAGCATTTTCAAACACAAAATGCTTTTAGATCACCCCTGAGATGCAGAAATTAATTTTGTCCACTCAACACACAGCTTTTTGCACATATGGCACTTTGTCAGAGGAATACTTTGTGTAACAAGGCTCATGGAACAGACATGTTTATAGTTAGGGCCCTGGAGGGCATTTATCAACAGAAAAACTAAAGTGAAGGTAAAAATTACTCAAACTGTTCAGGGTAGCCTCACAGCGACAATTCTACATGTACAGTATAGGAAGTCATAGTTTTGCTAGCCCCATCATGCTGTTTCAAATCCTTACGCTTGCCCATTTTTTATATTAGGCAGCAAGTGAATATTTTGTCCTCAAGGTTGATGTGGTAGAAGCAGGAAAAATGGGCAAGCATGGGGATTTGAGTGACTTTGACAAGGGCCAAATTGTGATGGCTAGACAACTGGGTCAGAGCATCTCCAAAACTGCAGCTCTTGTGTTGGTGTTCCCAGGCTGCAGTGGTCAGTACCTATCAACGGTGGTCCAAGGAAGGAAAAGCGGTGAACCGGCAACAGGGTCATGGGCGGCCAAATCTCATTAATGCTGTGGGAGTGAATTTAAGAAATCACTGATAATGTGAGAAATAACTATCAGAGTTAATATTCAAGTGTTTTTTATTCAAGCAATATTCTGAAAATGTGTTAAAGTTATAATTGTCATACAGCATGTTTGATGTTTTTGGAGAGGCCTTAAAAGCTGAGATTGTTATTACAAATAAGTTAATGTCTAATGTAGCAATTGAATGTCAAATGTGTAACTTTGAGAAATGTGAGGGGTCTGTTTAGGTGCAGGAATGTGTCTGTTTACATTGGCTGAGCCTGGGGTCATTTCATTACCCTGTGACCACCAGATAGTTTTGTAAAAGATAGCCAGATGCCAACAGTGTTTGTGAAGAGGTACAGAAAATGTCAATTTGTCAGGGTTTAGTAAATAATGCAGGGGCATTTCTGGCTAATCTGGCACACTAGGTGAGATCTTAAAATGGTGCCCACTCCCCAACCATCCCAAAAAAAAGAGCCAGGGCCAGGGAAAATAACACTATTTTTACAATTATAAACACAAAATAAATACAAGTGCATTAGCAGGTTTGCTAAGAATGTAAATGTAATAATGAAAACTCAACAAATTATGTGTAGTTATTAAATTAATAAATACATTATAAACACAATATTTACTAAATTGCAATTATATATTCTTTCATCTATCCTATTCATTCATTCTATTAATCTATGGCCTGTTCAGATCAATGATTTGCAACGAGACTAAATGCAACTTGCTAAATAATTGTTGATGTTCTAAAACTGCAATAGTGCTTGTGACTAGGTACTGTAGGTCTCCAGGCCCAGTCAACGGATACAGATGCTTTCCAAAATGGCACAGTCCTATGATATACATACAGCTCTGGAAAAGTTAAGAGACCACAGCAAATTTTTCTTAAATGAATCCCAGTGAATACCTCTGGAATGTGATCAAGAGGAGAGTGAATGGTCACAAGCCATCTGATAAAGCAGAGCTGCTTTAAATTTTGCATCAGGAGTGGCATGAAGTAACCCAACATTAATGTAAAAGACTATTGAAGCACATGCCAAGATACATTAAAGCCAATTATTTTAATTATACAATTAATATTCCACCAAATATTGATTTCTGTACTCTTACTAAATTTAGTAACATTTGTACTGTGTTGTTTTTTTTCTTTGCATTATTCAAGTTCTGATAAAACTGCATCTTTATTATTATTTTGACCATGTCTGCAAATAAATGCTCTGAATTATGATATTTTAATTTAGAATTAGGGAGATATTTTATCAGTAGTTTATGGAATAATTCAAAAATCTTACTTCAATGGTTTAGACAATGATATGAAGCCAAACAATAACAAAATACATTTGCACAACCAAAGCACCAACCTGTCATCGCTTGGTCTTCCTATATGGCAGCCTGCCTCAGCACAACTTTTTTTCATCCCTGTGTTTGTGTCATTATTCTTTGGAAAGCAAATTTTCAAATTAAAATTGTATGTGTATGAGGGCCAGTGATGGGAATAACGGTGTTATAAATAAATGGCGTTACTAACGGCGTTACTTTTTTCAGTGACGAGTAATCAAACTAATTACTGTTTCCCCCATTACAACGCCGTTACCGTTACTGACAATAAAATGTGGCGTTACTTTAATTGAGCTCAATGAAGCATTTTCATCTGTTGCTTTCTCTCCTGCAAAGTTTTTTTCTCTGGTATGTGTGTGTGTCAGGGGGGTGGTAGACAACCATGGGCGTCAGTTTGGTTTGAAATGTGGTGGGGACAAAGACGTTGTCGGAAGTGCATTTTCAGAAGTGCTGGGTACAGTTTCGTAGAGAGGGAGGGATGCTAGCGTAGCGGTAGTGTAGTCCCGGCGTTATGGGCGGGCTTTAGGGTCAGCTGTGCTTGCCCTAGACTAACAAGCTTTTTTTAACTGACGAGCTAGTCACCAATCCAAACTTGTGTTTTGTACCACATTTTTTATCCATAGGCTACCATAATAAAACATATATGGTTTTGAATATATAAATAATGAATATAAATAAAAGGGTGCTTGTTCTTAACTTTATTAAAATAATTGTAAATGGATTTGATTGGTTTGTCAAAACTCATGCGGTTAAAACGGAAATTGAAATGCAGCCTGCAGCCTGTAAGGCAGCTATCGTGTAAACTGTGTACAGTATTTAGTAGGCTATAGCCTATCTAATTGGCATTATGTAGGATACTGTCAAAGTTCATTATTTTGTGTTGTAATGTTGTGAGCTGACAAGACTGTTTTACAGCCACGATAGAACGCTGCACTGTCCATTTTCCTAAAATGTCGCTCCTGCAGTGGAGAAACAACTGTTAATTTTTTTCTTGTTTATGTAGATTGTAAAATCATCTTTCTGTACATTGTATATGAAAAAGGAAATAAAGAAATAACAAGTAGCTACCAATAGCCATATAGAATTATCAGCATAATTTTGCATTTAGATTGTAGTTTACTAATGCGCACGATAGCCTATAGCCTATAGGATTCCTGTTCAAATGGTTAATCTTGTTGCAAGGCAATATTTCTCCATGTGTCTTTCATTTTTTGTATGTTAAAAAATCAAGGATAGCCTAATTATTAGGTTTAGTTTCGTCCAATATATATGTTTGCTTTTTTGAACAAAATATATTCTAATAACACATCGGTATTAGCCTATTAACGGAAGATTGTCTGCAACCAACATTTTGAAAATAGGATACTAGGCTTTCACCGAATTAGATTTTCTTTGGTCAACCAACAATCGACAGATCTCTGACAAATTACATTTTGAAGTAGTAGACTGGTAGACATTTTTCTTCAATAAATGACACAATTATTGTTTTTAATTAAACCATTTTGTTTGATGCTTTACTGCACTGTTGGAAGAAATAATCAGAAACAAATACATAAGTAAAAAAGGTGATTGACAAGACAAAAGTAAATGTACAAACGTTCAGGTTCTCAATGTACAGAAGCTGCTGGCCAGATTAAGCCACTTTAAAATTATTCCTATATTTCTTTTAGTTAAGCCTCATAGTTGTTGCTGAATGGCAATATTATTACCACTGATTAGTTGTATATAACTAATGTGAATTCATGTTCTACAAATAAAAAACTTTAGCTGGCAAACCAGCAGAGCACGTCAGTTAAATTGTGCGTGCTGGATGGAGCATATATTTCGCAAAAATGCACAGCAAGTGCCAGAGCGGGTAACTGTGTGTTCGCAAGAAAGAAATGTTTGTCTTGACAGGACAATATAACATTTGATTTGGATGTGATATCTTTCAAAAAGATTCATCAAATGTTAAACTTAAATGTAGTAAACCTGAAATCTGGCTTTGTCTCTGTATATAGGCTACACAAAGATTCACACATTACTGTTTGACTAGATAATAAAATATAACGACTTCATTGTGATTAGATCATTCAAACTGTTCAAAAATAAACCCCATGATTGAACTGGTGAAAAAAGAAATAATATGAACATTAGCAATTGAACAACAAAATGTAAAGTGTGCCTAGTTAAAATAAATAGCTTATGGCTTTATTAGTGTTGGACTTAAATTAGCAAAGCAAAGGATGTTTTCAAGTGGCAGCTATACGCCATATTCAACGTCAAACTATATGAAAACAGCCATTGACAAAGTTTGTGTTCAACATGATTTGCATCACGTTACTTTGATGAAATGCTGCCATTCTAAGGATATCTAAGACATTTTTGCTAAAGGTTTAATAACAACAGTATAATTAACGTTCAGGACAGGTTATAGTTAATGTAACAACGGCTGAAATTGTGCTGACATGTGCAGTGTGCAAATAAAGAAAAAAACAAACCGGCAACATAAAATGGATTTTGGAGGTTACATTGTATGCTTTGCTTTAATTCAATATAATTTTGGAAAGTACCTTCGTATATTTTTATTCGTTTTGCACTATTTGTCTTACATAATATCATAATATTCCGTAGCACAATTATTGTACTGTAGCTAGTTAAGTGATACAGGGCATCAGATCGCAGCCAAGTTACTGTTTGACTAAAATAATCTTTTCCGACCCAGAGCCTATCAAGTAAACAATCAAATAGTGAAATCAGCAGAAATCCCATCAAATATAGAAAATAAAAACGTGCCCGTCCAATGAAAATAAACCCCCCACCTTCTGAGCTCGGTCTGACGCCGGCTCTGTGTCTCATTTCCATCATTTGCCAACCAACCAGAGAAAGAGTAGGGCGGGTGTTCACTGTTCAGTTCACAGACAGACAGTCGCACAGACGCACACACCAACCGCCAGGACTCAGAGTGATGGCAAATCCAATGAGTTCAAATGTAGCTTTTGCTAACTGTAAGTATAATAAGCATTACTTTTCCCTCCCTGAGGTGAAAGGCAAGAATGTTTATGTAACGGGCAACTTGTGCACAGCAAGAAAGACACTCCACGTCGGTGACAAGTAATTTGAATCTAACGAAGCACCTCACATCATCACATTCTATTTAGTGTCCATTTCATTCATTTAACATATTGGGGGCTTCCAAGTTATTTGACATAGTTGATTTTTTTTAAGTAACGCAATAGTTACCTTCCCTGGTAATTAGTTACTTTTATAATGATGTAACTGAGTTACTAACTCAGTGAATCTTTGTGAGAAGTAACTAGTAACTATAACTAATTACTTTTTCAAAGTATCGTGACCCACACTGATAAAGCATCACCATGTGTTTTTAACTGCACTTCTTTCATTGTGTTATTAAATAAAATATATTAGCTACTTTGATAGTCAGGCTATTTTATTTGAGCTACATTTAGCTAGTTATACAGTTACTTTACAGTACAGCAGGTACCCAGTGCTCTTGGATTGATTGAGCTATACTGGCCTACCATCTACTGACTGACTGTCGAGCTAGATAGATAGACGCCTGGCGGAAATATCAGCTATTATAGAACACTCATTTTCCAAGAGTCTGCTTTGTTTTGGACGAAAGTTTTATTTCTAAAACAGGAGCAAGAGATAACTAATATTGTAGCTAGGGATGGGACAATTACCGGTTTCACGGTAAACCACGATAAAATGTCCGTACGGTTAGTATTACCGTTTAAAATTTAATTTTCATTAAAACCGTCTTTGATTACCGTGATTTTGAAAACTCACGGTAAATCCTGTCCAGCCAGAATCAGTCTGACGCAGGTGCGCGCATGCAACTTTGTTTTTTGCACGAGACG
>JACXGM010036600.1:0-11341 GCA_016801145.1 Umbra pygmaea
GCCATTATTACTGGAGTTAGAACTGAAAGAACTTCTTCACCATTACTACTGGAGTCAGAACAGAAAGAGCTCCTACACCATTACTACTGGAGTCACAACATAAAGATCTTATACACCATTAGTAATGGAGTCACAACATAAAGAGCTTCTTCACCATTACTACTGGAGTCAGAACAGAAAGAGCTTCTTCCAAACAAAAGGAACACTGACATTAGTTACCATAGCAACCAGCCTCACTTTCTATCATTATGTTAACTTAAAGGTACGGTGTGTAGTTTTCCAAAACAATAACAAAATATGTACTTTGCATTAAAAAAGCAAACATCATTATACCTATATCATATATATTTCTTAGTTGTGTACTTACATTATCCTAAATGTTTCCACCAACTTTCAAATCCAGAGCAATCTGTAATATAATAAGACGACGGGACGTTTCATTTTGTCTTCCGTCAATGGCGTGATATACGTTTTGACTGCGCTAGTTGCTCTAAGTTCTAGGGAACCGCCAAACATAACGTGAATAAAGTTGTAATATTTTTAACAACCCATTACTTTGTCAGTGAACATTTTTTCTGCCGGAGACGCTAGATTGGAAGGTTGTCATTGACGACGATAACAAAACCCATAATCCCACGCTTCTTCCCGACGTCATCCAAGTACATATTTTGCTATTGTTTTATTTGGGAGCCCCCTGGCGGCCAAAAACTACATATTGTACGTTTAATTTGTATAATTAGCCTTAACACTAATACAATTTGTCTTGAACCTTACGCTAGAGAGAGGAAACCAACTTTAAAAAAAGATGTTTAGGCTGTTGTAACTTCATATTATTCATAATATTCCACACACCCCACACATTTACACCAAATATACTTCTGCAGTTGAATTAACAGGTGCTCAATCTGAACACATGTCGCTGGAGAGTCTGATTTATCTAACCCAAATTTGCGCTGTCTTGTGCAGGATGCCCGGGGAAAGTCAGAGAACTTCTAGTCAGGCTTGTGACTATCATGACATAGACTGTCCTGCAATGCAGCAACTTAGCCCACTACGCCACGTGGACCCTCAGGACATGGACAAGTCTACCAGAGACACATAGAGTTGCAATCAAAATTATTTTGATTGCAACTGTATTTCACTCAAGAGGAACATATGATATTTTTTGAGAAATATAAAGAATATTAAAAATATAATCTAATTAAGCAACACAGTTGCTGCTGCCAAAAGCAGGAAGGAAATCTGGCAAAATATTGCTGACTGCGTAAATGCGTCAGTTACAAGGCTCATAAATATCACTGCCCTATCGTAAAGGCACAACTATCTGACTTTATAATTACAATTGTGTAAATGCATCAGTTACAAGGCTCATTGATCACTGCCCCATCATTAGGCACAACTACGTATCTGACTATAATTACAATTAGATCTGACTATAATTACAATTAGATCTTACTATAATTACAATTAGATCTGACTATAATTACAATTAGATCTGACTATAATTACAATAAGATCTGACTATAATTACAATTAGATCTGACTATAATTACAATTAGATCTGACTATAATTACAATTAGATCTGACTATAATTACAATTAGATCTGACTATAATTACAATTAGATCTGACTATAATTACAATTAGATCTGACTATAATTACAATTGTGTATTACATTAAACCAATGTGTTACTTAGATGAATGCTGATGGCATGTAAGACAATGTTTTGCCGTACACTGGCAGTGTTAAACGACTTGGAAGCAAATATACACTGTACAGGGGGTGTCGATTAATCAATGTTAAAATACTGGGTTGTTCAACAAATGCATTAGTACTGTGGGAATAAGTAGTTAAATGTATGTACTGTCTCTACAGTGAACGAAGATACATTGATGTTGGTTTTCTGCGTCACCCACAGCATACAGTATACAAACGCAACGCTATGCACAGGAAAATCTGCAGCGTTAATTTAACTCGGAGGGTGTTTAAACTAACACTCCCAATGTTTATATAGATCTCACGGAATCAGGATTAATTTAAAACTTTAAAGTAGTTATTTTTTATTTGGTTTTAAATTTTTACTTTTACCGATTTTTACATACGTGTACAATCATCTACATTCACTTTACATTTAACAGTTTGACAAAAAATAACACTATATTTACACAATTCCATACATACAAATTACATTTAACAATTATATAAAAAAACATCTATATTTACATGTTTATATAAATTCCTCACATAGCGATACCCGTGACCTAATCCGAAAACGGTTCCGGCTCCCTAGCCTTATATCCCAATAGTTCCTCAAATGACACATTCATCCCGGCATACCTGTATGTCCTTCTATATGTGGGTGCTATTATGACTGGGATGTGCGGTGTGCTAGTGATTGGCTGGGTGGGGTTGGAGTCCAGATTTGGTGGGGATTCATTTTGATTAATTTTTTTGCTTATTGTTTTATTTACTTTAATTTTCCTTTTCTTATGTTTGTCTGTGGTTGGGGAAATAACTGCCTCCCCTCCTCCTCTTTTATTGCTTGTGCTTGTGGTGGTGGTGGTGAGTCTTGATCATGGTCTATGTGTTGTGGCAGTTGAAATTCCGGGCCCTCTGTTGGGGGTGTTGACAGGGGCGAGACCGGGGGTGGCCGACTTGCTAGGTGGTGCAGGGGTGGTTCTGGTGCCTGTGTTTCTTCTGAGTCTGTGGGTGGGTGCTGGGCAGTGTCTGACCTTTGTGGTGATTCTCCAACTGGTGCAGGTGCTGGTTTTGGTGCTGGTCTCGGTGCTGGTCCTGGTGTTGGGGCTGGTTTTGGTGCTAGTGCTGGTCCCGGTGTTGGTCCTGATGTTAAGGTTGGTCTTGGTGATGTAACTGGTCTTGGTGCTGGTGCTCGTCCTGGTGCTGGTGCTGCTACTGTTACTAGAGCCATTCCCAGTGCTAAACAAGACTAGTTAAACTACATTGACGGGAATACTAATCTAAATAATGGTTGCAATTAATAATACCACTTACAGTTTATATTAGATTTGAAAAGTAAAAATAATAATTATTTAATAATTACACAAAGTAATCAATTCATGAATGCACAGAGCAGAAAATATATTAAAACATAAAATTCTGAAAGAAAAATGTGCAGCAAAGCATTCTGGGATATGGTGATGATTTTGCCTAACACTTCACGTGACTAGCTAAACTACATAGACGGGAACGCTAATGTCAATAATGGTTGCAATTAATAACACCACTTACAGTTAGTATTAAATTTGAAAAGTAAAAATAAAAATTATTTATTAATTACACACAAAGTAATCAATTCATGAATGCACAAAGTAGAAAATATATTAAAACATACAATTCTGAAAAAAAACATGCAGCAAAGCATTCTGGGAAATTGTGATGGTTTGCCTAACACTTCACAGTGTTAATTTAACACCTCAGTTAACACTGTATAGTTAACACTGGAAAATCAACACTAGAACCTACGACTCAAGAAGCTGACAAAGACACGTCAGTCCCGTCGCTGACAATCTATATCTTTCATAAAAATACTCCTCAGAGAAAGCCAAAGATAACTCCCAGAATGGTGATGCTATTTTCTTTCCGAAAATTGATTGGTCAGTATGTGGAGCTTTTATTTGGATTAATCTGTTATCTTGACTTGAAAACCCACTGTTAAACCTGAAGGTAGTTTGCTAACCCCAAATCCTATGGTTAGGTATTTTATGTAATAAACCAAATAGTAAAACCAGAGGCACTGATGGTTTTGCAGTGGTCTCTTAATTTCTTCCAGAGCTGTATATGCATTTAGTTTTACTAATTTAATAGACGTAACTACTGCAAGCTTTACTGCACTGCAGATTGGAGTTAATTCATATCAGTTGTCTGACATGTTGTCCCCCACAAATAATTACACCACATTCCAAATTATTATACAAATTATATTTTCCACTGATTCTCCTAAATAGTTAATGCAAATGACAGTCAGTATAATTTTCAAGTCACTAACCATTAGGGTATAAGTCAAATTTCATTGAACAAACCACCCAATGAAAACCAGTTTTTAGAGATTGATTTCAATGATCCAAAAGCCGGGAGACACAATATCATCCATGAGTTTAAATGAAAAACACATTATTTATTGTTTATGACACTTAATTCCACTTTGCATAATAATTTGGTAAGTAAATGCCAGAGCAGACACAGCAAGGCGTTGACTTGGAAAGCAATTTCTGTAGACACTTTATGTATGGCTCTCTGGTGCCACTTTCTTATTGTGGAGATATTTAGCACCGTTTCATACATTCTGAACACCAGGCTGTTAACACACACTGGCACTGTCATTTGAAGTGTTGCATCCCCTCAATATACAGGTAGTGACACAGAAAAAGTAACAGCAGATCACATGCTAGAATGCTTCCCGGCTTTCAGAAATGTTCACCTACTGCAGGCTCTTGGCTCACAGCATTTTAAACACTGGAATATTTTATAATTTCTTGCACTTTAATGACTAAAGATGTGCAATGAGTTCATTTGCAAATGTGGTGTAGCATCTCATCTTATGTAACACATTGAAGACCTCAAAGTTTATTCACGCTTAGCCTACCTGTTCTTCTGGCTTAATTTTATCTGTGAGTCTGTGGACGTTAGTTTCTCCTTGGGAAGTTCCAGTGGTCTATGAGGGAATGTGGGCTGTGTTTTTGTCAGAATGGAAAATATGACCCTTAGCAGCTGTTTTCTGTAGCATCTTTCTGTAACATCTGCACTCTTCATTTTATTTTGAACATCTGTGATTTTCCGATCTCAAATGGATTGGAGCATGGCTTTCCCTGAGGCCTGGGATTGACAAATACTGGATAACCATAACACGCATGGATATATCTTTCTGAGCGTGTTTACCGGGCTAATAATCTAGATGTGGACTACGGCCATCTGTGTGTGATCAACATTAGCAACGCTTTTGAAACACTGCTTAAGCACCAGGGCCAGTATATGAAGAGGCATTTGTAGGGAATTTCATTCTCAACGTCTGAAAAAGTTTACATATTTTTTATTGACCAGGGGGAAGTTTATCAAATTTAGGAGATGCATGTTGACAGTTTTCCTTTAAAGTTATGTAGGCCTACCTTTATTAGTGTAACATTTGTTATGCAATGAGTTAGTGTAACATGAGTTAGTGTAACATTTGTTATGCAATGAGTTAGTGTAACATGAGTTAGTGTAACATGAGTTAGTGTAACGTGAGTTAGTGTAACATTTGTTATGCAATGAGTTAGTGTAACATGAGTTAGTGTAACATTTGTTATGCAATAAGTTAGTGTAACATGAGTTAGTGTAACATTTGTTATGCAATGAGTTAGTGTAACATGAGTTAGTGTAACATTTGTTATGCAATGAGTTAGTGTAACATGAGTTAGTGTAACATTTGTTATGCAATGAGTTAGTGTAACATGGGTTAGTGTAACATGAGTTAGTGTAACGTGAGTTAGTGTAACATTTGTTATGCAATGAGTAAGTGTAACATGAGTTAGTGTAACATGAGTTAGTGTAACATGAGTTAGTGTAACATGAGTTAGTGTAACATGAGTTAGTGTAACATGAGTTAGTGTAACATGAGTTAGTGTAACATTTGTTATGCAATGCTATCCATAATAATGATGCCATGAATCTTTGTTGAAGGATACACTTTAAAAAGTTGTAAGTTGTTTGTTTGTTGTGGGTAGAGTTTGGATTTCCCCTGAAAGTCCTCAGTCTGCAACTAAATAGGTAACGTTCTTCTGTGCTTGTTTAGTTGTGGAGTCTGTATTGTTACTGAGATATGTACAGTAACCATATCCTCTCTGAGAAGTACAGTATGGCTATTTAGTGCAATGTAGCCTACTTCAACTTTTTTGTGGATGCAGTTCTGTTCAAATATGCAATTACTCTGTATCTAATAACTTGATTTAGGTTTTGAAAACAGGCTAAACTGAACAGAAAATGAACTGTCCCACAGGCTCAAATTCAAATGATTTATTTTGTCTAAATGTTAAAAACAATTGCATTTCTTTTTAATTTATTCTAGAAACATTCCCCTCACTCGCATTTCCATCAGATTCAGTCAGTTAGCCAAATTCCATTCAGATGTTTCATCAAGTTCTTTCAAGTTTAAATGCTTATGTCTTTGAGGATGGCCTGACAGTTCTTTTTTGTTTTTGCATAATGCTCATTTTCTTTAGGCATGATTTAATCATTTTTTGGGGACTTTGTCCTTATTTTGTCAGTCTCTATTCCCTTTCCATATGTCTTTGAGGATAAAACATCCTTTGATATTACTTGAACACAGGCTTTGTTTTTCAGTATTATTGGGGTGCTGTAATATAAATTTTAGCTCTGGTTTTTCCCCTGGAGGTACTGCATAATTAATTTGTCCAATATCCACCACTCTAAAATAACAAATTGCCAACATTTATAAAACTGTACACTACCAATATGAATTATCCCTGTTTCCTTTCGTTTAGTTGGAACATTTTTTCTCACATCAGGTAATTAATCTTTGCAAAAGGCTTAGATGGAAACCTGATTAATGTGTCTTGAACATTTTCACATCAATTGTGCATCAAGCATGGCACTAATGACTGGTGCTGCTGGAGAAAAAAACATTCATTTTTTTTCTGTGAAAAGAGGCCTGCATTCCCAAGTCTCTCATTGGCATCCATGGCAACAGCTTTCCCACGGAAGGTTAGGTTTGCTCTGTGGAAACTTCTGAATGTAACTCATGATTTTAGATCGGAACATCACAAGGTAAATTACCCTTGAATGTTGCTGTTTACCATTTTAGATTTTGCTAGCTCACCTAACCTGGTGTAGCTATTTATTTAGTTTTTGTAAGTAATGATCTCACTGCGCTTTGGACCATTTCAAGTGATTTTCTTTTTAGGTGGACCTCCACTTTTTCTGTTTAAGTTAATAGTGTAGTACCATAATGCCTGTTAAGTTGTCTACCATTCCTCATACTTTGCTAATGGTCATGTATCTTAGCTTCAATGGTTTTAGATTTAGGTTTGATTATGGTTATTAAATAGACTATCTTTCACCTCTGGTGTTATACTGTAATTGAAAATATAGGTTGGGGTTTCTTTGTACCGTAGTTGTTTTGTATAATGTGAAGTTCTATGGTTTGTGTGGACCCAAGCAAACGTAGCTGCATTGTTTGACGTTAGCGAACAGGAATAATACAATACTAAATCCTTTTATGTCATTCCAATTGAACGCCATGCAATCACTGATGTTAATACATCTAGGCTTAATTGTTGAATAGCTGTGAATGTTTGCTAACAAAATGCTTTACTGAACTTGACCATTAGTTATGCAGAAGTTAAATCACTTTGAGTAGACTTACTTGGAGATACTGAACATACATTAGTTGGGTCTTTCCTCTGGAGATGTGTCATGTCCATGGACCTTGTTTGTCTTTGAGGTCATGGCAGGTGAGAAGCTACCGTGGTTCATGACTCAGTGTGGGAAGAAAGAGCTTGGACGTTGGGAACGTGGGCTGCTTGAAATTGGTTGTGTTGACACTGTGTGTCATGTCTTTAACTAAGGTAGTGTAATCACGTGGCACTGAACAGAACCGTTGTATATTATTGCATTATGTTATGCTTCTAAAACAAACTTTCAGTGCTTTAAACAATTCAGAAAATGTTCAGACTCCTCCAACTTGATTCGGCCAGTCAATATTCTTTCAAGATGATAACTTGTTGACCATTAAAAAAAGAATATTTTCCCCATTTTCCGCCCTTCCCAATTCCCACTAAACCTGCCTTTTCGGCAGCTCCTCAACTCCTTGGACAGATCCAACCAGATGTCGCCGAGCTACTGATTCTTTTCGCACTGCTCATCCAACACGGAAGCTATTAGTCAGGTTATGCAAGGGATATTTACATACACCGATTATACTACTGCAATCGAACATAAAGCTGCCCGATCTGGAGAGCGACGTTGCAGGATAGATAATCTGACTTATCTAACCCAAATCCCGGGCAGCATTATGACCGTTTTTTAGTGCTGCCTCTTGCAGGAGCCCCGGGGAAAGTCTGAGAACCCATGATTATCATGACGTGGACTGTCCTGCAATGCAGTGACTTAGCCCACTACGCCAGGCTATTTCTAGTTTTACCCATGTGCCGGCAGCATGCACAGACCCAGTGTTTATTCTCTGCTGATACAGTGACATGGCAGAATGTAACGGATGTTGGTGCTTCTACTTCAAAGAAAACCAGTGAAGTGAAAGCATCTGGAAATCCTTTTGGTCATTCATTGTTCAAAAAATAAATCCAAAACGTTTGGTGTTATGTTGATCATGGTGAGAGGAAATGAGTTTAAAGTCTTTGACCAGATGATTATATTGAGTTGGGCTGCATCAAGCTGACGAGAGTAGACTTTTGGTTTTGAGTTCAATGCATTTTGTTGGAATGAACTCTGATACTGTCCACCACAGTGAGGTAAATGATCTGTAATTATAACTGATTATTAATGATACTAATTGATTATGAAATATACATCACAATGTCGCCTCACCTGTAATAAATGTTTTGTATTCTCTTGTTTATTCTTTCAGGCTGAGAAGTTTGTTTGGGTCAGCAGTTCCTCCTCCCATGCACAAAGTGTTGCAAAAGCCAAGTACGAGTTTCTCTTTGGAAAAGGAGAAGATAGCAGTTGTAAAGCAAACGGTATGACATTTTTCAGATCATATGCCTTACCTCAGGGCCGCCCTGTACAACGACTGGAGACCAGATGAATCTGAAATCCTAATTTATCACAACTGTGTCTAATAATTACATAAAATAATAAATGAGGTTAGGCTTGGAGAATGGAAACCTGCAGAATGGTAGAGTTCCAGGAAAAGGGTTGGGCAGCTCTGCCTTATCTAACATTTCACAACAATAATGCACTTTACAACACTTTACAACAATTACATTGTTGAGATGAACATATCTTTACCTCGCAATTTATAGTGTTGTGTATGATTGGTGCAGAACTATGCATTTACATTAGCCAATCATAGAGCACAATAAAAAGTCATACAGTGACAATAGAAAATCATCATACCCCTTGAAATAGTCACTTATTTGTCTTGAAATTCATACCCAGTGAAAATACATTTTCATTTTCCATCTTTATTTACACATTCTGCCTTACAAGTAAAAAGGCAACAGTTCGGAGATGTAAAAAAATAAGATCTCCAATCACAGATTTGGAAAAGTGATCAGTCCCATGATTAAGCCATTAGTCTGTTTGGAACTTTGCACACCTAGATTGTGGAATATTTTCCCATTCTTCCTTTCCGAATTGCCTAAATTCAGTCCATTTTTGTGGTGAGCGGTGATTGACTGCTGTTTTTTTGTTGTTGATGGATTTAGGTCAGGGCTTTCCCTTGGCCACTCAAGGACATAATAATAATAATATTATAATAATTAATAAATAATTTAATAATAATTAATTCATTCAGCTGATATAGCGCTTTTCAAGAACCCAAAGCGCTTTACACAGTGATGGGGAAAGCCCACCTCATTCACCTTCCTATCCTTAAGCCACTGCATAGTTTTTTGGCGTTGTGTTTAGTGTCATTGTTGTGCTGGAAGGTGAACCATTTTCCCTTCAATCCTGACCAATTGACCAGTCCCTGCTGAAGAGCAACACCCCCCTAACATAATGTTGCCACCACCATGCTTCATAGTAGGTATGGTGTGTTTTGGTTGGTGTGCTGTGTTTGGTTTTTGCCAAACATAATGCTTGCAGTTCAGTCCAAAAAGTTAAATCTTTGTCTCATCTATCAATAAAACCTTGCCAAGTGTGTTTTTGCAAAATGCGAATGAGACTCCGTGTGGCTCTTTTTCAGAAGAGTCTTCTTTACTGCTAACCTGCCATTGGTCAGCTTTCTGTAAAGCTTTTCAGATTGTTGTCAGATGCACAGATGACCAGCCAAAAGGACGTATAAGTCCTTCAACATTGCCATTGACCTCTTTGTAGTTTCCCTAATCAAAGTCCTCTTGGCTCGGTCATACAGTTCGGAAGGACAGACTGATCTAAGCAAGGTGTTGGTTGTGCCATATGCTTTCCACTTCCTAATAATGCTCTGAAGAGCCCTTTTGAAAGCACCTTTCCAACCACGGTGTATTCTTTGTGTTGTGATTCAGTACTAGTAATGGACTAATTTATGGAACAGCTGGTTTTCATATGAAGAATGAAAACCACTACAATGTATGCCAGATGGGTGGAAATTAGCCTGGTTTGTGATCTGGGAAGTGACTGGTTGTGCCTGAGCAAGTTTAGAATGGCTGATCGCTTATCCAAACAAGGTATTTCACTAATTAAATGTTAATTATTCTGAATTTTTGTAAATGTAATTCCACTTTAATGTTGAGGGTTAAAATGTGTAAATACAGCTGGTAAAAGTTAGATTTAATTTATATTAATTTCCAGGGTGTAATGTGAAAAAACAAGTAGTGTTTTGAAAGGGAATAATACTTTTCTATAGGCACTGTACTTCAGATGTAAGCAAGGCATTCCTTCTTATATCAACCAGTTATTGAGAAGTAAGAGCAACTGACAGGCTCTGTACAGATGTTGAGATTTGGTTCCATTACCCATCTGAAGAACCAGGGCTATTAGAGTTCAAGGCCCTAATTTGCTATTTTGTAGCAGGAGCTTAAAAGGTCATTAGTAGTCCAGGGGGATTTGTAGACATGGTCTTGGCACCTGATAAGCTAGGTTGTAGTCATGCTGGACACAGATGGCTCAGTGGTGAGTTGGACTGGTAGTCGAAAGGTCGGCGGTTCGATTCCTGACTGTGCCAAAAGTTGTTGTATTTTTGGGCAAGGCACTTAACCATAAGTTGCTCCAGGGTAATGTCCCTGTACTAACTGTAAGTCGCTCTAGATAAGAGTGTCTGCTAAATGACTAAAAATGTTAAAACGACTTGATGCTATAACATACCCTGTAGCTACTAACCACTCGTGGCTACACAACTATTGATGCATATCCTCCCACTGTATTGATAAGGGGAAATATCCATAGAGTTTAATTTGGTGGTGTTTTCTTTGACAGTGCTGCAGTATTAGTTTTACTAGTTGGCTGCGTTTGCACAATAACACAAAAAACAAGTAAACATTTCTTTAACCTTCTTTAAAAAAAACTTTTTAGCACATTTTCTTTTCTACGACTGATCAGAACCTGTTTTCTGATTGCTATCATTCATCTCTCGGTGGCAGACATGCTGAGCCATGTTTGAAACACAGAATTGCAATGTCATTGTTATAATTGTGACGGAGGTTGGTGTAGTGGTCTAAGCTCCCCACTGA
>JACXGM010036601.1:0-11340 GCA_016801145.1 Umbra pygmaea
GAGGCTATGGTGTGTGTGTGGCTTAAATACAGATGGTGTGAGAGCAGGTGTTCAGAATTAGTGTGATTGAGTCCGGGTATGGGAATTGTAGTTCAGAGGAGGCAAGACCAGGGAAGCTGTAGGCCACAGGGAAGATGAACTGGGGAATGGGAATTGTAGTTCTGAGCACTCTAGGAAGGGGAAGATGTAGGTCTCTGGGGAGAGGAACTGAGAAACGTTACAACGATAACAAAACTCATGATCCCACGCTACTTCTCGACATCATCCTAGTAACCAACCAAGGGCAGTGTACAAACATTTTTTTGGTGAAAATTGTGATATACAGTAATGCTCAATACGGTTACCAATTATATTTAGTGTAGAATTTTAAAACTTCCATACCTTTACTATTGTCAAAGTCTAGCCCAACAGCATTGTCTGCATGAAAGCATATACAGTTGATGCAAAAAAGAATGGCATCACTGCACTTTCTTCAAAGCTGAAACTCACAATTGTTCAAAAATGTAGTTGTCAACAGAATTATTTTATTTTACTGTTATTTTACGAAACCATTGATTGTGATTCAGAATAAATACATAATTTTGACCCTTTAGTCACAACATCAATATTTGACAGTTTTGCCCCAGGCTGACGTTAAATCCAGATGTTTTGTTTCTCAAGACTAGCTAAAAAAATATTGCAATACTTGGCTCTAAAACTAAACTTGACATTGTATGGATCCTGAGCTTTCCATAACTAGTCAATCAACTGCATTGCAACGTAATTAGGGCTTCTAATCACATTTATTAAAATGTGGTTGCTTTGCAAAGGGAAAACATGTCTGTGAGCACAAGTTGATTTTAAGAAAGCACACTCAGCTTCTGTTTCTTCTCTCAGTACTTCAGAGAAGAAAAAAAATATTTTTGTTATCTTCTCAAACATTTTAATAGAAATCTGGCATTAAATCCCTCCTGTGTGAAAGTTGAATTTGAAAATCATTTAACAATACAGTAAGATTATCTGTTAGCCTAACTGAGTGAACACTGTTCTGTGTTTGAACTGGTAACAGGGCTACATAATTTTTTTACAATGTCTGCATTAGGTTTTGAACCAGGAACTGTATATCGATTTGATAGCTCAGTTACACATCTACAATTTGTGAAGAAAAAAAACCAATGAAATTTAAGTGGTTGTCAGTTATCATGTAGGCCTACTGTAGGTGCCAGTTGTTAAAAAAATATTTTTTCTTTTTTAGGGTTGCCCAAATGACGCCCTCAACGAACTGTTCAATAAAGTTAACTTCACATTTGAAGGGTTGCCAACTCGTGAAGACCTCAGTTCAAGCCTTTCCCCACAGTCAATGACTACAACATATCATCCTGTATGTTTTTTCTCTAACCATTTAGTAAACATAGCTGTCAAAATGTCTTTGAAAGCATTTTAGGACTTTTGTGGAGGGTAATGTTTTTCAAATGGTCCGTTTGACATGGTGAATGTGTTCTCTTCTCCCAGTTAGGTTTTGAGATCAACTGTGGAACAGATAACAACTGTGTTGACAACCTGAAAGTGGATTTTAATTTCACTGGGTAAGCTTATCACATAAACAATGTTAGGAAGACTGATGATTAAAATGATTAGTTTTACTGTAGCTGGCAATTCAGTTATTGATTTCATGACTATCCTTTCATCACTTCTCTATTCAAAGCTCTCTCTCTCTGTCTTTGTCACATAAACCTTTTTCAGATCCTCAGAGATAAAGGTGGGCATAGATGATGTACTAAATGTAACAGTGTCAGTTGAGAGCCGGGGAGAAAACTCATACAACAGCCGTGTCATTCTCACATACCCTGCAGGACTGTCATTCAGGAGGTTCACCGCACTCCAAGTAAGGACACAAGGGAATCGCATAGAAGTTGTTTTCAAAAATACAACCATGGGGTTCCCAGGAGGTCATTAACAAGATATTATAAAAATATGTACATATTTTAAGTCTCCATAAATTACACTTCCAGAAATTCATTATGGTTACACAAGACTTGAAAATTAATGGGAATATTTGGAAACAGAAATGAAGAGGAAAACGTAAAACGTTGGTCTGGATGGATAGCGGATAGATGATGAGTTTTGTGATACGGTTGCGGATGAAATAATAGGCCATCCGCGCATCTCTACTGTATATATGTGTAGTCTCTCAATTTCATTTTCATCACATCATCTTTCCTCTTGTTTGGGAGGTTCTTCCCATTTCACTCTTTTGTCCCATCCCTCACTGTTCGCACAAACAATTTAATGAGTTCGGCAGGCAGAGTGAAGTGGGGAGGGGACCAAGTGTCAAAAGAACAGTTGGATGATTGTATAATTTAAGGCATGGCTTTTCCAGACATCTATGCTAAGGGTGAGCTCCTCAGAAATTGCTACCTACAGATTAAAACTAGTTACAGAACAGCCTCCGACTTCAGAGCAATGTTTTGTTATCAAACATACAGCAATTGCTGTCCAAACTAAGGCCATGTTTACACGAGAACGATCTGAAGAGAAAACGCAAAAGTGGCATTGCATTATCACTTTTTATTCCGTGTTTAGATGAGCATTTTGGGGGGGGGAATCTGTGTGCATATGGTGACGCAAAAGTTTGTGAAATTCAATGTAGTATTCACTCCAGGTGGCTAGGTGGTAGTGTGAAGCACTGCCACACAACACCACCAAGTCCGCGGGCCTGTGTACAGCCTTCCTTCTACTTCTCTCCAGCGAAACCAAAACACAACATGGCGAAGCGAACAACAAAAGCTGACAAACGTGTATTTCTTACAACTGCTGAAAATACCCTTGTATGTTTATCAGAGCTTCTAGGGCAACATGAAGGTCTGATGTATGGAAATAATACGACATGTTTGTTGTTATTTTCCTGTACTGGTGCATGCGTACGTGACGAGAGCCACTGTGAGCAGATCAGTGCCTTTTGCGGTTTTACCCTCTAGACGGGAACACGACGTTGGAGCGTTTTTAAGATTTCCACTCTGGAGGGTGGTTTCACTTTTTTGCATTTTTGAGCCCCAAAAACGCTGTCGCTGTCTAAACGAAAGGCATATCTGGTAAAATATTTTTACGTTTTCACCCGTGAGCATTCTTCTGTAAACAGGGCCTAAATTGATGTCAGGTTGAAATTAACCACTTCCAGGTAGCTCTGCCCACATCCGGGAAGGCCACACCCCTTCCATATACAGACATGGATATTCATCTTATCCCTAATCTCCACGTCATTCCATTTCCTTTCTAAGACTTCCTGACAATTTTCAAATATTACTCAAACATCTGCTTGCCTATTTGTGGCATGGTGGTCTAAGTCATTGTTTTGCAGTAAAACTACATCACCGTGGCCAGGGTTCGATCCTGGATACAGCATTTGTGACTTTGCTTGAAGCCTCAGCACAGGATGGCCCAAGTTGCGGCTGACTCGCAGCACAACAGCATCATGGGTTTGAATCCTGGGCACCGAATTCCAGCTATAGGTGCACTGCAAATTGGTACAGCACTATTTGCAAGTTTGCGTTTCCTGTGACTTTCAGCTAATGCTTTCTCCTTAATTATGACTACTGGATTGGACATAATGCATATAAATAGATTAAATACTATAGATCAGACTAAAAGTCCCAATTAGGTCATTGATTTGTTTGTGGTAGTCATTCTACTTTTATACTGTGTAAGAACAGTATTTCTTTCCCATTGGTAATATGCAGAAAGATGGACTTTATTTTTGTTTCCAATTTGGACAAAACATAGAAGTCTATATTTGGTCCAGTCAGGGCCAATGAATCAAATTTACATTTTAGTCATTTAGCAGATGCTCTTATCCAGAGTACATATATTAGGAGAAACTAGGTAAAACAACCACAACTTAGTAGTAAGAGCATTCAACATACACTCACCTAAAGGATTATAAGGAACACCCATTCAATTTCTCATTAATGCAATAATCTAATCAACCAATCACATGGCGGTTGCTTCAATGCATTTAGGGGTGTGGTCCTGGTCAAGACAATCTCCTGAACTCAACTGAATGTCAGAATGGGAAAGAAAGGTGATTTAAGCCATTTTGAGTGTGGCATGGTTGTTGGTGCCAGACGAGCCATTCTGAGTATTTCACGATCTGCTCAGTTACTAGGATTTTCACAAACAACCATTTCTAGGGTTTACAAAGAATGGTGTGAAAAGGGAAAAACATCCAGGATACGGCAGTCCTGTGGGCGAAAATGCCTCGTTGATGCTAGAGGTCAGAGAATGGGCCGACTGCTTCAAGCTGATAGAAGAGCAACTTTGACTGAATTAACTACTCATTACAACTAAGGTCTGCAGCAAAGCATTTGTGAAGGCACAACACGCACAACCTTGAGGCGGATGGGCTACAACGGCAGAAGACCCCACCGGGTACCACTCATCTCCACAAAAAATAGGAAAAAGAGACTACAATTTGCAAGAGCTCACCAAAATTGGACTGTTGAAGACTGGAAAAATGTTGCCTGGTCTGATGAGTCTCAATTTCTGTTTAGACATTCAGATGCTAGAGTCAGAATTTGGCGTAAACAGAATGAGAACATGGATCCATCATGCCTTGTTACCACTGTGCAGGCTGGTGGTGTAATGGTGTGGGGGATGTTTTCTTGGCACACTTTAGGCCCCTTAGTGCCAATTTGGCATCGGTTAAATGCCACGGCCTACCTGAGAATTGTTTCTGACCATCTCCATCCCTTTATGGCCACCATGTACCCATCCTCTGACGGCTACTTCCAGCAGGATAATGCACCGTGTCACAAAGCTTGAATAATTTCAAATTGGTTTCTTGAACATGACAATGAGTTCACTGTACTAAAATTCCCCCCGCAGTCACCAGATCTCAACCCAATAGAGCATCTGTGGGATGTGGTGGAACGGGAGCTTTGTGCCCTGGATGTGCATCCCACAAATCTCCATCAACTTCAAGATGCTATCCTATCAATATGGGCCAACATTTCTAAAGAATGCTTTCAGCACCTTGTTGAATCAATGCCACGTAGAATTAAGGCAGTTTTGAAAGTGAAAGGGGGTCAAACAGAGTATTAGTATGGTGTTCCTAATAATCCTTTAGGTGAGTGTATGAAACAATGAATCGTCAGTACTAGACGATAGATATGAAACATTATATGAAACAGTGAATAGTCAAAAACAGTGCTAGAGAAGGATCATACAGAAAGGGATGGGCAAAGATACATCCAAATGTATTTTTTAAATAAAATACAAAATACCTTAATTCTAATAGTATCAAAATAAACTACAAAATACAGCAGCCATACCATGTATCAAAATAAAATACTGTATTTTTGTATTTAAAAATACTCAAAATACTTTCACAAGGGACCGTAAAATCACATTGCAAATATTACATTTATAGGCTTATTTTATCTATCAATTAAACACTGATTTAGTTGATGCTCCTATCTACATTTTGTACAATTTTACCATTTAGCCAAAGTACAGGGACACCCCCCTGGTACAACCTAGATTTAAGTGTCTTGCCCAAGGACACAACAACAATTGGCAGAGTTGGGATTCGAACCGACAACCTTCCAACTACAACTATATTATGCCCATCTGACACTATATCTACCTCAAATCTCGTTCTGATTAGCAAAATAGGGAGAATTGCTTTGAGGCATGCATTTTCAAGTACAAGTGCATCTAAAGAGAATTTAATATTGTGGAAAAGTAATTTGTTCCTTAATTCAAAAGACGACATCTTCATATATTATAGATTCATTACACATAAAGTGACATATTTCAAGCCTTTTTTGTTTAAATTTTGATAATTATGGCTTACAGTTAATAGAAATACAAAAATCCAGTATCTCAACATATTGTAGTAAAAAAATTATAATACAGAAACTTTGACCTTCTGAAATGTATTCATGCACTTAATTTGCCTTCATGCCATGCCACATTAATGCACAATCAGAGTCTCGTCTCTAATTTTCCTCTTGAAAATACCCCATATATTCTCTATGGCAGTGGTATTCAACTCTAACCCTACGGGGTCCGGAGCCTGCTGGTTTTCTGTTCTACCTCAACATTAATTGGACTCACCTGGTGTCCCAGCTCTAAATAAGTCTCAGATTAGAGGGTTGCAATGAAAAAATGGAGTGGATCTGGCTTCGAGGTCCAGAGTTGAATACCCCTGCTCTATGGTATTCATGTCAGGCAAGTTGGCTGGCCAATCAAGCACTGTAATACCATTTTCAGATAACCAGTTACCAGTTGCTTTGGCACTGTGGGAAGGTGCCAAGTCCTGCTGGAAAAAGAAATCAGCATCTCAATAAAGCGTGTCAGCTGATGGAAGAGTGCAGTGCTCTAAAATCTTCAGGTAGATGGTGTCGTGTCTAATTAGTTAAGTAAGAAGAATATTAAATATGACAGATATGACATCAAATTCTATAACAGTTCCTTATTGGCGTATTCTTCCTGCCTTTCCTTAAATCCTTAGTGCCACAAAAGACAAACTGTTATCTTGCTAGGCCCAACGTGACCCCTAACTGTTGTTAGTTCTGTCTTAACTCCAAGACTGTTAACTTCTCATCTCCTTCTAGTCGTTGTTTACTCAAACCTGACAAGATATTATTGTACCTCTTCACAAACACCATTGGCATCTGGCTATCTTTTACAACACTATCTGATGGTCACAGGGTAATAAAATGACCTTAGGCTCAGCTAATGTAAACAGACACATTCTTACATCTAAACAGACCTCTTTCATAGTTCAAACAGAAAGCAGTCCCTTTCTGTAAGTTAAACATTAGACATTAAATTATTTGTAATGTGTGACCCACCGCGGATATCTAGGCTTATGGTCAGAAAGTCTTTTTTTACATTTTATGAAATTATAGATTCAGAGCTTTCAAATGGTATATCACATACTGAAATAGAAGGAACATTTGGAAAGCTATGATGCTTCAAATGTTGACACATGTAGAATTGCAAAACTGAGAAATCAGCCCTCAAAGTTTTGCCAAAGCTTGTTTACACCCTCCTAAGCATTAGCCCCACCCATTTTTGTCAGGGAATGACATGACCTATTAAGCAACTGTCAAACTATCTGTCAAACAAAGACAGTACAGTGATTGAGTCAATCTGACTCTCAAGCAAAAATAAAGTAAATATGTGTCTTATTTTGGAAACCCTTCGAAAAAATATTTAAGTATTATTTCAATAGTAAAAAGTATAATTCTATGTTAGATTTTACCCACATTTTTCATACTTTAGTATATTTGAAATACATTTAAAATATAAATTTAGTACACTATAAACATATATGAACCAGCAATAGTAGATAAAATGTAGGTTTATTTGTATTATAAAAAACACTGTTACATTATTTAACATTTGAGACCATTAAGGATCTGTTAAAGAAATGATGCAAGCAATTGATAACTGCACTGCTGCCCACGCTGGATGACATGCCCTCATCTATTAAATAGTTTACTTGTTGTGGCATACCTTCACAGCAGACACCAAACAACCCACACTTGCGAGGAGTCAGTAAGTACATGGGACCTGGTTGCATTGGGTCAGAAGGATAGTGCACCTGTTAGAAACAAATGATGTTATTTTAAGATGTATGTACTGTATAAAGGAAATAGTGTCCCTTACCTGTTGAGCAAAATCAATGTATACTTATGTCTCTGCTGGCTGGTTCAGATAATCCTAGAGACAACTGCATGGCTTTACAGGTGGTCTTGCAATCAGCCACCATTTCCTGGTAAGAAGAAAAGTCAGGCGCGGCCTGCTGATTGTGAAAAAACAAACAACAATATATTTAGTATTAGCCAAAACGTGGTTATTAGCTAAAACTTTGGTTTACCGATATACCTCTAGTCTGGCCTACCAGCTATATCAACTAACATTTTGGTTTTGTGCAACAATAAAACATACATTAAACATGCAACTTAAAGTTATCTTAAATAAGTAGTTTATAAAACATTCTAAACAGCTCATCTTAGTTAGGTAGCTGGTTATGCTAGCATGTTAGGCTACCTAGCTATGGTAGCTGTACGCTAGCTAGCAACAAATCGGTAATATTTTTAGATAACATTCAAAATCCTTAACATTCTAAATCCTTAATGTACTTCAAAACATAACACAGGTTGAAACAACATGAATAAGACAATAACACCCATAGATATGAATGAAGGACACCCTACACACTGATACTCCATGTACCATGTATTTAGTTCTCTGTCGTTTACGTTTTGTCTGAACACTCACATAGTGGCGTTTTGTCATCTCGCTCATGCAGAAACAGTGTATAACACCATTATGATCATCAGGTCCTTTTCCCCTCTCTGTCAAAGATGCCATGTTTGCTTTTACTGTGTAGGTATATTCCAGAGAGAAGACACAACTTCATACCTGCCAACCTTGAGAAATGTTTATGAGTACCACTTTAGTGCAGACACAGCATTTCACAGCGGTCCACAGCATTTGGGAAGTGGGCATTCCACCATCTCAAAAAAGCCCACAAAAAACAACATATGCACACTTATAGAATGACTTATATAAATTACTTGTATATTAAATGATACAGTGACTACTCTATTAGGGCCCTTTCTCATTGCAATCTGAGAATTTCAATCTCTTGTCTGAGAGTCTTTTGAAATACCGTATATACCCGAATATAAAACGACCCTGAATATAAGACGACACCCCCATTTTCCAGATTTATTTTTGGGGACAAAAAAGATTTTTGGTGAAAGAAATCAGATTTTTAACAGAAAATAATTTTATTTGAAAATTGTAGTGATAATTAATTGAAAAAAACAACAAAATGTTAACACCATTCCTTAAAGGTGCTATAATGTAATACATGTACTGTAATAAATCCAAAAATGACGCCAATGCCTCATCAGATATGAAGGAAACATGCTAAGCTGAAATACTATATTTTCTGAAAACAATGCTAATGTCAGTATTTTTTCTTTTGGAAAAGTACGTTCCGTGACGGAATTTATGTTTATGTTTTTGCCTGTATGTTGTTATCAACTGCCCATTTTGACAGCACGAACGGATTGCTAGGCATACCTGTAAAAAAGCAAACACAGCGCGCTACAGCCATGGAAGCAGCAAACAAACAAACGAGATCATAGAGATTCTAGACAACCTAAAAAAAACTGCATGTTTCTAAACGGTTCCATGAGCATAGACGAAGTAAAACACTGTTCGCTTGTCATGATTGCGCTGATCTTGTTCGTCACATTAGTTTCGATTCTGGGGAGGAAGCAGCGGAGGGATACAACTCAGGTATTTTGAATTTGAACTCCAGTACCCATATTTTATCGCTGGCTGTCCGTTTTACATATAGCACATTTAAATATTTGGATTAATTTGTCACAAAATAAAGTGCACTCTGTCAATGAGTTCAGAAATGAATGATATAACTGTTTCGAACGTGTTGGTTTATTTGACCAACTTTTGATGCGCTTTTCTCAAGATGATCTCTTGATCTCTCCATGGCGGCAATTTAGTGTTTATTTAATTTATTATATAAACACTGTCATTAATTACCCTATTGTGTTGGCGCCCTCTGCTGTTTCCCCCTGCTTTCTCCGTTACCCCCTTGATTTTGTCTATATTGCGAATATAAGCCGACCCCCATTTTTTCAGACTATTTTTAGGACAAAAACCTTGTCTTATATTTGGGTATATACGGTACTAAAACTGACTATACTCAGTGGCAATTTTAACCATAGAATTAGAATGAAAACATACCAATAGTGTCTGCTATTATTAATATTACTAGAGGGTAGGGCACTCCAATTATAACATTTCCAATTATTGGGACAGATGCTGTGGCAGTCTCCAGTTCATGTAGTTTTTTCCCGGGACATCTGCAATCTAAACAGAAGGGCTGGGTGTGCATTATAGTCAATCCTGCAATTATATTTTTATTAAATATTAACCTCTTCATCCCCAAGCGTTTTTTCTGGTTTTGAAAGAAATAAAACATGCCCAAATCTAATGGAGTATATCTCCAAAACTACAAGGGCTATAAACCTACTCTTGGTATCAAAATAAAGGAAACACACGTGAGTTTCATACTGAAGTGAAAGTATTAATGTGGGTACTAGTGTGTCAGAGTACATAAAAGAAGAACACAGAATATGTATGGAAATTTCAATTCCGCCTAGAAAAAACAAGTTACATAGAAAATAATGTATGAAGGTCATGGATCAGCAGCTCTAAAACAGTTTAGAAACATACTTCTATGTCTGGTGAGTACATGTGAAAAATTTGATGTCATTAATGTGAAGAAAACAAAAGTTATAATGGTTTTAGTTGAAGGAGTCTTAGGCGGCCTTTGGAATTTGGACATTTGGGCACATTTGGGGACATTTGGGCACCATCAGTGCCATTTGACTTTTCTCAGGTACCAGAGAGCAAAATTAATTTAATTTCACTAAAATATCACTATATGTGTACATTCCATCAACATACATCTAATTTGACTTGGTTTAAAATTTTTACCCAGACCTCTATGTTCCCATTGAAATAAACCATTCTATGGTAAAATTTGACTCCAAAAAGGGCAGATTTATTGAAAAGATAACAACAACTTAAAAACAAAAAATGTAAACATCTTAAAACTACATACATATATGGTGACCTTCAGTGATTTAGCAATAAAAAATATGCACTTTGTACCCTAAAACCAGGCTTTTGAAATTGTTCTTATTACCATCCAGCACTATCCAACACATGTACATTCATTCATTGACAAATATGACTAAAATTCACTTTTCACTGTATAATACACATTTCACAGTATGTTGACTGAATGTATAAATAATACAGTAATAAACATGTTGTTATTAGTATTTTTCTGACTTAGTGGAGACATTGTTGGCATAGCGTCATCATTATGTACATGCCTAGCCTGGCAAACAAAGGATTTCACTCAGCTAGTAGCATGGCAACTATTTTTCAATTCATACAATACACTGTTCGTTGTTACACTATAAAACAACTATGCTATTACAGGCCTTAGCATTGTTAGATGGTGAATTTCAGGCTGGTAAGATCTTTGTTGAAATGATGGTTCAGGAGTCAGGTTGCGGTTGATAATAGAATGCTTTAACCTCTTGAGCCTCGCCCCCTAATTGTCAAATTCTGCCTAAAAAAACATACCCAAAGTTAAACTCTTGTTACACTGGACCTGAGGCAAGTACAAACATATGGTTGATGTTTTTTTAAAGAAAAGACCTTGAAATTTTTGGATATGTAAAATTCATTTCAAACAAATATACACAGTGAATATGGCACAGGATGAAATAAAGAAAATGC
>JACXGM010036602.1:0-11340 GCA_016801145.1 Umbra pygmaea
GGTAAATGGAGTTCATTTCTTTACAGTGACCTATAAAACAAATAGAAAGAGTAAAGAACATATCAATCATGGTCACCAGTAAGATATGAACTCCATTTACCTGATCATTTTGTCTCAAATAGGCACTTCCCAAAACTTGTGAACTCATCAAGTAACTAAAAAGTACTCCTAAAAGTAACTATACCCAACACTGGTGGTGTGTCATTCAATACATCTTGAGCTGCGTGCGCTTAGAAACCAGACCAGACCATTGAATTCCAGTGAACAATTCCCCCGAAATACACACTTCTCCTGGGCTATTAGCAAAGCCCTAAGTGGGATCTCCTGTGCGCTACCTTAGGAGGTCGAACTGGTGCTCGGGAACATGATGAAGACACACAACATAGAACCAGACCAAACACACACAAAGAGCCAGGATCAGGGGAAAGGAACACAAGGAAAAGGGAAACAGGTTCAAGTGGGTGGGTTCCTGACACAATTGCAATCTGGAGACATTACAACATAAAGACAAACAGTATGGAAATGAGCCTGCGTGGATTTGGAAAATGTTGCAGAAAGCTATCAATATCAATCAGTATGAGAGCACCATTTCCCATACCTGCTACCTTGTGTGTAGGCTTACTCTTCGCCAAAAGTTATCAGGCCTGCAGCTTTGGCATAGTGTGCAAACGTTGCTACAAACTGCACTGTAGATCTATAATTGTACAGGAACTTACCAGTGTAACAATGTTCCACTGTCACCATGACGTTCCTGTCCAAGTTGTTCCTGTTTCATGTTTCGACTTCAAGTAATTAATTCTGAATCGTAAGTTAAGTTTTCTAGTAGCCATTAGTTCCTCAGTTCTAGTGTTTGTTGTTTTCAGTTAAAATAGTATTAGTGTTAGTTCATAGTGTGTTTGTGTTGTTCCTTTAAATCCATATACAAGGATATATTTCAGTTTGGAAATAAACACTTTTCTTTTAAGAAAATGCATCTGTCTCATGCCTGTGATTAAATACTACAACATCGTGAAAACTGGCAGCAATTGACCAGTAGCTACTGTAATTTGACAGTACAATTACTATAGTTCATTTTACAAAATCTGACTAAATATGAATAAAATATTTAGTAAATTATAAACTGACAATAAGTTACTGTAATGTTATGCACAATATCATGTCCCTTACTGTAATCTATTTTACTTCATCAAATCTTATTTGCATTTATTCTAGCATGACTTTTAAGTAAATGTGAGAGCTACCCAACCATTAGTGTGTTTGCTAGTGACAGAGACATGGTTGCTGCACCCAATAACTAACTTTGTTGCCTTTGCCAGTTGATTGCTAAATTAATTAATTGTATACATACAGTAAATAAAATATCATACTTATTTTACTTGTAATATACAAACAGTTCACTTTAGCAGTTTTTACATACATGGTATAATATCACATGAAGAATTCAATTACTCCAAAGATTTCAAAACAACTTGCAGCAAAGCATTTTGGCACATATTGGCCAAAACCACTTTAAAATGCAGTTAATGCAATGAACAGTAGTCTAATGTATTTAGTAATTACAGTATCATAATATCGTTAAATTATTTACTGATGAAGTTATGAATATTGCTAACACTGTGGCCTCCCCTACACCATCTTTCAGTTTGTAGATTAAAAAGACACTTGGTTTCATTTCTTGATTGATATCCTTGGAAAGGGGAACTGAGTCTGTGGTCTTTTCGTTGCCTCTTCACCTGTGATCATGACCATCAGGCAGTTGTTCTTTTTTCACATGTGCAGACAAGTATCATCAGCCTGGAACACTGCCTGTGGTGAGTCTCAAAATACATGTATTTACTTATCATAAATTATGACTGTCAAACTAAAGTTCCGCTAACTGGCAAACATGTACAGTAATGTTGTTATCCATGTAAAACACATGATGCATGTTTGGCCTAAATACCTATTTTCAATTTGTCTTAGCATAGCTATAATCCTTGAACCAATGCTATTTTTTGTTTCCGTATTCTGGAAACCATAACCATAGAACTATTTGGCCTTTGATACCAGTGGTAAGGTAGAGGAAGAATTGATTTATATAGAAAAGAACCAGTGCTTTGATAATCTTGGTATTCCATTTTTTCATTGAGTTTTCATAGATGCCGTAGTTTGTAAAACAATAAAGGGTACAACTGAAGTGCAGAGAACTGCACATGTACATTCGCACAGACACAAGGATAGACAAACAATCCTAGCAGTTCTTCACTACAGCTTTTCAAATGTTGACGTACTAGTTAGGGCAATCCTCATACCACATATAGGTGAATAACCAATCAAACAAAATAAAATGTTCCCTTAATGACACTGTTCACAAATATATACACTGTAACTTCAGCAATGCTGTGTTTATAAAAGTTAATATAAACTTTACCACTTTTGTAAATCTTTGTGACTGATATTTACAAACTGGAGACACTTTCTGGATTCTTTAGTTCAGGTGTCAAGTTTATTTATTACATGTACATAAAACCTCAGCTGTTATTGCACATACAGTGAAAATATTGTGCCCTGATTCCAACAATACAGTAATAATGAAGAAAATGCAGAAATAAACACCATCTCTATTAGTAAACATTAAGATACACTCAACCGCCACTTATTTAGGTATACCTGTTAAAGTACCCGTTAATGCAAACATCTAATCAGCCAATTATGTGGCAAGAAGTCAATGCATATAAGCATGTAGAGAAGGTCAAACCAAGCATCATAATCGGGAAGAAAGGTGATGTAAGTGATTTTGAACATGGCATGTTTTGAGTATTTCAGAAGGTGCTGATTTCATAGGATTTCCCCACACAACTACCTCTAGGGTTTACAAAGAATGGTACGAAAAAGGGAAAATATCCAGTTAGCGGCAGTTCTCTCTGTGGAAATGCAGTGTTGTAACAGAGGTCACAGGAGAATGGCCAGACAGGTTTGAGCTGATAGAAAGTCAACAGTAACTCAAACGCAGGAATGCAGAAGAGCATCTCTGAATGCACAACATGTTGAAGCAATTGGTTTTGTTCATTGCGCACCATTCCATTCACTCCGGTGCCGAGCGTAATACGAGCCCGTCCTCCCCAATTAAGATCCACCGACCGCGGCTGTGGCACAGGTGACATTCAGTCGGCACTGGCATACAGCATGTGAACCGAACATGGCCCAGGTGTGGCAGAGGTGGCACTGGCTTTAATGCGGCAAACAACATGTGGGCCAGTTACTGACCAAAGTATTTGACCCAAATACCTCTGGGCCACATATGTATGGCCGGTCTTGTCCCACAGTCAAATGAGATAAGTAAATAATTAGTCAGCAAAAAACTAAAGATCTAACCAAGTAATAAATATTATATTTAGTATGTATCAAATCTAAATTCAGGTAAATTGTTAAGACTCTACAGCACACAGAAGTATATATATATTTTTTTCTGATCTGGTCCAAAGGTGCACTCACTATAAAAATTTTGGGTTGTCATAACTATTTATATTTTGACAAGATTCAAACATTTGATTATGATTTGGATACAATTTTTTATTTAATTTTAAAGACCATTGTTTTAAAACATAATGTTTGCGCATGTGATAGACCATTGGTCCTAATAGTTTAATCTGGGATGGAGAATAAATCAAATAATATTGTTTGGGTGTGATGTTATTAGGCAAAATCACATTTACATGCTTTAAATTATAAATATAGATTGTTCAATCCACTTTTGTTAAGCACAACAATACTCTAAATATTACTGTAATACAATAATGTTATTCAAAGATATTGAAATTTGTTAAAACATAATGCACTTGAAATCATATTTGAGCCGATTTCAGGAACGAAAATATATTTTGTTTATTAGTTCTGTGCATCTATGTGACTGACCTCTCACTCCGGTACAGTAGGTGGCAGTATATGCACCTTTCAGGTGGTTGCGATCTGCCAGTAAAACTAAAGAAGAGAAATCTGTAACCCAGTTTTTTCTCTCCAGTCTGACAGAACGTTTGAGTAGGCCTAATGGGTGGACTCGACGAAGTTGCAATTGCTACCTTCAGGAGTAAGTAACACCTTATATTATAACGTTACTAAATAAATAATTTTATTTATGTTGCGTTTTTCAATGAATTTTCCATGGTTTAAGTTAGCTTTCTGTAAATCTAGCCGAACGTTAGCTAACTTACCTAGCTAGCTAGCTAGCCAGATAGGGAACATTAACACCTTCCATGAACACTATCTAAAACATAGACAGCTATTTAGAAGTGTTTAACCTTTAGCTAGCTAAAAGCAGAGTTGGGTAAATTACTTTTAAATTTCTTTGAAGTAATCTGATTACTGTAATCAATTTACAATTGTAAAAGTAACTTTTATAAAGTAACTTACCCAACCATGGCTACAAGTGACCCTAAAAGTTAAGAAACCACTGAAAATATTTATTAAATCGGCGGTGTCCAGTCGTTCCAGTTCAAAACAGTTTGGGACAGGTGTATAACTATAAGACAGAAAAATATTAGATGCACACAATTATTTTTATACTGTACCAAAATAGTTCAACACAAGGAAGATATTGATGGTCAATCAAAAATGTATAAACACTGAATGATCCAAAATACAAGCGCATCAATATAAAGTCTCAGCCAAATGAGTGTACATTTTTCAAAATGAACAAACTTAATGATAATTAGATATCCATTTGTGTGTACTCTTTCTTAAGTGTACACATCTGCATTTCAGAGGGGGAGACTGAACATATTGAAATCCAAGGTTCATCAGCAGTTGAATGCTGTGACGTGCCATGCAGGATGAGCCCATCACTTCAGAAGTTTCTAAATGATCCATCCCAAGATGGGAGCGGCAACGACTTGGAACAGAGAGCACCATCACCCTTTTACTATAAGGTTCAGTGTTATGGTGTCATGAAGCAAGCTATGAAGCCTCCAAGAACTTTAGAGGTAAGTTCACAAGTACACTAACATTTAATTTAGTAATTTCAAACTTTATTATTTTATACAGCATTAGAGGGTTTAACGTGTTGTACCTTTTTTGGGGGGTTCTTTCAAACCAGTGGAACATGCAATTGCAGTTTTCCCAACACTGCCATTGCTCATCCCATCCGGCACTGCACCACCAAAGAAGCTGGTGCTTGAGCAGCAAGGCCATGTTCTTATGGTGAGTATTTTATGCAGTGACATTAAAAGCTTTACACCCTATTACAATGTTTAAAGGAACATTGTTTTCATACACAACAACCAAGGGTCTACAAAAACTTCAACCCTTAAAAAAGCAAGTAACAATTGTTCACTGTGACATTCATTACTTGATTCTCATGGGTATGAAAGGCATGATGGTTTAAACTGTGATATGTTAAAACATTACTACAGTACTGAATGAAACATATTACTTGTTTTCTGATATTTCCAAATGTTCTAGCCCTCAGAAGATCCCAATGTCTTCCTTCACTGATGTGCACTTTCCAGTCCATTCTTGCTTGTTAGACAAGACAACTGCATGGTTTCCATTGGGACAACCCCAGTGACAACATTTGAAAAATAATTGTAGTATGAGGGGCCTCTTCACTTTATGGCCTTCACTTTAACTACTGTATCTACTGAGTCTATTGCCACACTTTTGTCTGTTGCAAACCAAGGTGCTGGGAGGCAAATGTGTAAGTAGATAATCTTATATGCTGTTTGTTGAAACATGTAGCTCACATTTCATTACTGAGCATCACTAAAATTGATATGTCATTTGAAATGGAGAGATGGTATGTGCATTATTACTGTAGACTGATTATACTGGAGGGTGTTTTCTTTTCTTTTGTTCTACATGTGGTGTATTAGCAGTAAGGAACAGTGTGCATTTCTTTAGAGGAAAAATAATCTTGTTACAGCCTTTATTTTGAAATCAGAGTTATGTTCTGATATGCCCTGAAATTAAATCTTACTTTTGTTTAATAAAAACCCTCAAAGTGAAAATGCTTAATGCTGCTCATTTTAAGACAAATTAACTTATATTGCTTTGTTCTGTTTCAAGAAATGTCATCTCATCCTAAGATTTTTGTGCTAATTTTGGTATTGAGATAAAAATCCCAAAGTAAGATAAAATAACAATTTTAAGTGCTTGTAACTAGCTGAACTTGCTTAGATTTAAGCATTTTTATCTATTTTTTAGATAAATCTATGCTTCTCAGTGGCAAGACTTTTTGGCTAATTTCAAGAATTCTTGGCAAGGAAAAATTGCTTAATAAGGGCATTTTTTGTAGTGTCCTCCAAAGTGCCCTCATCATCACTGACAGACTGGCACAACAGTATCCAAACATTTCCATAGAAGAACCGAGCAGACAGCTGCAAAATAAATGCTACATTCATTGCAATATGTGGTCCACATGTGGCTACCAGAGGTGGCCCACTAGAGGACCGTAATTCATTGCGATATGTGGGCCAAGTATAAGTGGTATGTGTGGCCCAGCACTGGACCAGACCAATTTTGCTACGTGGGATTTCAAACGAGGCTTTGTTTGATTGACTTGTTTTTTAACTGCTGTATCTTTTACGTGAAACATTTGATAACACTGTTACAACATTTGACCGCACTGTCCGTTGGTTTTATTTTACTATCAACAGTAACGTCATCATTCTCAGCAGCTCTTTCTGTCATGTAACTGTATTAAACATGTCACAGGGCATTCCTTCTGCAAGCAGAAGCTTGTACATGTTGTCAGAAGCAGAATACGATTTATTGCGAAGTTCAAACCCCCCCGTATCGATTCACTTTATGCAGCCGGAGCAGTGGCCTGAGGGGAGGCATTGCTTTCAATGGTATCGTATGCCTACTAAGCTGCTATATGCATTGGGCGAAGAGGCCCAACAGGTTAACAGTTTTGTTTTCAGGGAGGAAGAAAAAGATGATGACTAACAGACTGTGTTGGCCAAGCAAAAATAACTACTTTGTGCTGAAAGTGAACATTGTACATGAGAGGGCTTGTTTTCACCTTAAGGGGTATCAGCAGAGAAATACATCCACATGCTATACGAGCTAGCCGAGACACGCCAATTTGGTTAAACAAAGGTTGAAAACACAAGGGACAAGCGTTTAATGCGATCTTGGATAAAGAAATGGCTGGAAAGCTACAGCTGACGGCAGACCTGACAATGGACAAAGCAGTGGAGATGGTGAGACTGTTTGAGCAAATAAAGAGTCATGTTAACCAGCAGGCTAGAGCTAGCTCAGCTGAAGCTAACTACCTCAGTCAGTGGCACAGAATCATATACGCACAGTGCATTCAAAACAACATGGAGAAAGAAGGAAAAAGGGCAGAGGAGGAAAATGTCATGGCATAGGGTGTTGTGTGAAGAGAGAGGGAGAGCTTAAAGCATTTACAACAACGTTGCAGGGTACATGTGAAGAACTGGCACAACAAGTATATGGATACATATAATTACATTGGCTCTAAAGCAGCACAGACGCAATCACTAACTCCATAAAGAGCGTACACATAAATCATGTACCTCCACACTCACTTATCACAACATTCGAATAGCTTTAGTACAATCCTCCCCACGAGCAGCACACACACGTAACATATATATCAATGACCAACAACCTCTCTCTGATCTGGGCAGCAAATATGTAGGAACTGTACCTAATTAACAGGACACAGCTGTACATAATCATTAATTAAACCGAACTTCACGATACCATTCTAACTTCTATCTGTAACAGATGCCCAAATCAGAGAGAGTTGTCATATACATTAAAGGGACATTACATGCAAATGAGTATAAACTGAAAACACCATGCAATGCACTGAATAATAATATAAAACACTGAAATTACACTAAACATATATATAAGTCCATTCTCAGTCCATGTTAACGCCAGCCCTCACTGGGCTGGACGTTACAGACAAAGTGACAGAGAAAAGCCACCCAATCCCAATACAAAATGCTACAGGTGCGGTAACAACACTAAACACACTCAGTTTCCAGCTAAAAATGCACAGTGCCGGAATTGTCCGAAAATAGGACATTTTACTGTCATGTGCCACTCTGCTAGAGTAAATGAACTGATTTCAGTGGAACAGGATGCCAGCTAGTCTGAAGGACGTTTTTTAGGTGAGGTCAATACATGCACCTACATATCAGACAACAACACTTCATCTTGGACAGTAAAACTGAAAGTTTGTGAGACATCTCTCTCCTTCAAGATCAATACTGGTGCAGACACCACATACACAGTGAAATGTGTGGACTAACACGTTATGTCTTAGCATTTGAAGCCGCAGCTCACGCAGCATGGCCCTCAGCGGTGTAGCACAAGATCCTGGGCCCTATGCATGGGCAGTCCTGAGGGGACCCCATGGTCCTGAACCCCAATATATTCCAGACATTTCAAGGGCCCTCTCTCCCCTTGGGCCCTGGTAATCAGTATTGGTTTTACCCCCAGTCCGACGCCCCTGATGGCCCTTGTCACAGCTGAAGCTGGAAAGGACCAAGCAGGATACGTGCATGGACAGAGAACTGCAAGTGGTGAGCAGATAGGTCATCGAAGGTTGGCCAAAACATGTGAGTGACATTTTAGCTCAAGCAAAAGCATACGACCAATGGGGAAACAGACTGTCTGTGTCAAAAGGTCTTGTGCACTATGGCGACCGTTTCATCATCCCACACAGCGTGAGAAATGACATATTACACCGTCGGCATGATGGGGACATCACTAATTTAGTTACAAACATAGAGAGCTAGGTGTTCTCCCAGCTGAATCCTTTCCAAATGTCTTTTTTTGTCTCTTTGGTTTCTGTTGTGTTCACACAATTGTAAATCAAAATGCAGGATATAATAAGGGGTAGAGACTTCAGCAGATATCTTTGAGCAACTTTATTAAAACAGATTCTTTTGACTGCTTTAAATCCCCTTAAGGATCACCCCTTTTAATTGTTGAATTCTACCTAAAAAAACAAACCCAAAGTAACCTCTTATTACACTTGACCTGAGGCAAGGAGAAACATATGGTTGATATTTTTGAAAAGGAAAGACTTTAAATGTTTTGGAAATGTAACAGTTATTTAGAATAAATATCCACAGTGAATATGGCACAAGAAGAAAGAAAGCTTTTGTTTTTTTCCTACATCATATTTCAATTCCAAATTAAAAGCCATGCATTTAGATATTGTCCTGAAAACACTAATCATGTCTCCCTACGGAGTACAACAAACATCTAACATTTTAGAATGATAGAGTCAACAGCCAAGGAGCTATAGACTATTTTGTAAGAGCAGAAGCGTCATGCACCTATTTTTTTTAATGGTGCACAGTGTGCACAACACACGGAAACATGTGCCCACAAATACAGATATTAAAAGGAAAATCCACTTGTCTCAAAAATCTAAGGGGGGAATTGGCCCCCTTGTTTCAATGGGCATGACACCTCTGTGAAAGAGGACCCCAAGTGTCCTTCACAATTGTGTCTAGCTTTTTCCAAATTAATAATTTTCATATGAATAACTATAAAACATGATATGATTTTGATTCTTGCAAAACACACATTCATCACCATCTTCTCTGCTTGCGATACAATGCAATGTAACACTAAAAGTCATGTAATTATCGATTTTCAGCATGTAGAAAGATAAATCAGATGTCTGTGAACATCTACAGCAGATAGCCTAGGGATTCGGAATCAGATAGAGTTCCGTGGTTGGATCTCGGTTTTGAAGGTCAAAAGTCCGGAAATTGTTTGTGATATTTACAATGTGATAGATTGTAAACAATGTGGTCTGTGGTAAAGTTAGACTAAGTATTTGATTGTTTTCACATAACAATTGGATTATATCAACAAAAACAGTGCTCCATTTCATTGCTGGGACCCTTTGGATGATGAATCAGAGAAAGATAGCTGACTGTAAGTACAGTGGTATACAAACGTGACAATTTCCATGATTTTCATTCATGAATAATTGGGGGTTTGGATCAGCAATTTATATTTGATCTGTAGTGAAATGAGGTTCATTGGAGTAACAGAAAATGTGCAATATGCATCAAAATGAAATTAGACAGGTGCATAAATTTGGGCAACCTTGTCATTTTGTTGATTTTAATACCTGTAACTAACTAGCACTGATCAATTGGAACACACAATTGCTTTGGTGAGTTTATTAAGCCTTCAACGTCATAGACATGTCAGTGTCCACTGTGAGGAACATAGTGAAATGGAAGACCACAGACACAGTTTTTGTTAAGGCGAGAAGTGGCAGGCCAAGTAAAATATCAGAGAGGCAAAGGTGAAGGATGTTGTGAACTGCCCACAGACCACCTCCAAAGACCTACAACATCATCTTGCTGCAGATGGTGTCACTATGCATTTTCCAACAATTCAGCGCACTTTGCACAAGGATAAGCTGTACGGGAGACTGATGCGGAAGAAGCCTTTTCGTCACACACGTCACAAACAGAGTCGCTTGAGGTATGCAAACGCATATTTGAACAAGCCAGCTTAATTTTGGAAGAAGGTACTGTGGACTGGAGCGTTACGCATGGCAAGGAGTGCCGCCACGTGGGTACTTCCTCCGGAAGAAGTTTGCTGAACCAATGGCATGGAGAGAACTCCCTGAAACCTGCTAGGGTTGGCGGGCACTTCCATGTCCTCCAGGAACTGGATTCAGTTTCCCAGATTTAACGCCTCAGTAGTCATGCTGGAAATTTACATCCTGGAACCCTTTACAAGCCGGACGGTAATCCAAACCTTGGCAGGCGGCTCTGAGGAAGTGGAGCAGAACTGGGCACTTAGAATAGCTCCTAGCCAGAGATGGAAAGTAACGAAGTACAAATACTTTGTTACTGTACTCAAGTAGATTTTTCAGATATTTTTACTTTACTATTTATTTTTGCGTCAACTTTTTACTTTTACTCCTTACATTTTTAACACAAATATCGGTACTTTCTACTCCTTACATTTTAAAAAATTGTCTCGTTACTTTAGTTTTAAATAATTTCAGTGAAGTTACCGTTATTATTTCTCGCGTCATCAATACCGAATTCAATCTAATTGAATGGAAATATACGTTGCATTTTACGCACCACTACAAGACGACTCGACAGATGCGGTGGCATTTATTCGCGGCAAATCATTGCGGATTGATCGCGGTAACGATAGCATAGTATTATGTACGGTGACATGATTGAAAATGAAGAAAACGGAGATCCCAGAGATTCGAAAAGCAGCAAGGCATTCCCAATCATACTTGGCATTATCTGAGGGAGATGTTTGACGTAGTCATGAAGAATGTCTCCTGGCAAATGTGCTGCAAATTTGAGGTATACATTTGAACACTTTGCG